>JAMALD010000045.1:0-170798 GCA_023628235.1 Rhodotorula sp. S30-09 | reverse complement strand
GTGGCTCGTCGGCATCGCGAACGTCTATGCGTTGTACCAGGTGGCGAATCAGGGGGCCTAACTAAACCTTTTCCCCCGCCCCCGCCCCCCCCCCCCCCCCCCCCCCGGACGCACCTTCTCGACGAAATACGGGAAGAGCGGCTCGTACTTGGTGCCAACCAAGTCAGAACCCTTGTACGTCTCGAGGATGTCGAACTTCTTCTCCTTCTTGGCCTTCGCCGGGTCCTTGTACAGCGCGTTGAGGAGCTTGTCGCAGAGGATAAAGTTGGCGTCGCGCTCGACGTCGTGGAGTTTGACGTAGGTGAAGTCGGGGTGCACGCAGAGACCGAGGTTGGAGGGGAGGGTCCAGGGCGTGGTCGTCCAGGCGAGGAAGGAGGTCTTGGGGTCATCGACGAGGGTGAAGGCGACGGTGACGGCCGGATCCTGGACGTCCTTGTACGCCTGGCCGGCCTCAAAATTCGAGAGCGGGGTCGTGCAGCCAGTCGTGTAGGGCATGACCTTCAAGCCGCGGTAGACGAGGTTCTTCTTCCACAGCTGGCCAAAGACCCACCAGACCGACTCCATGAAGGTCGGGTAGAGGGTTTTGTAGTCGTTGTCGAAGTCGATCCAGCGACCGAGACGCTCGACGGTGCGGCGCCACTCGGACGCGTACCGCATGACGATGGCGCGGCACTCGGCGTTGTACTTGTCGATGCCCATCGCCATCACGTCCGCCTTCGAGGTGATGCCGAGCTTCTTGTCGATCTCGTGCTCGACGGGGAGACCGTGCGTGTCCCAGCCGAAGCGTCGCTCGACGTGGAACCCATTCGAGTGCCAGAACCGCGTAACGATGTCCTCTGCGCGCAAACGCGGGGGTCAGCGCGCCAGTCGGCAGGCGAGATGAGGGGCCGCGCTCTCCACGCACTGACGGTACCCATCAACAAGTGACCGTGGTGGGGCAAGCCAGTCGCGAAGGGTGGACCGTCGAGGAAGACATAGTTCGGGCGACCCTCGTCCTTGGACTGCTGGACGCTTGTCCGGAACTGGGAGGCGGCACAGGAGTCAGCTCTACTTTCGCGCGGAGGTGGATCACTCGTGCCACTCACAGCATCGATGGCCCTCCAGTACCTGCGGCAGTGCGGGAACAGTCAGCGCGAGAGACCAAGTCGAAGCGGAAGAAGCGGGAACGGACTCGACCACGTCCTCCTCGGCCCTGGGGAAGGAGAACTGGGCAGTCGGGTCGTGCGGCGGGAACTGGGCGTTCGGATTGGTCGGTTGCGGTGCGGTCATGGTGGAGAGCGAGAGGGGATGAGAAGTGGAGCGGGGTCGTGTGCGAGATGCGAGGTGCGCAGGGGAGTCGCGCTTTCTGAGAGGGCTAGAGAACGCGTCTAGATATGCTTCTAGACTGCCTGCGCTCGTCTACTGGCGGTGTGTGGTGCTGTTGGCGCTGTTCGTCGCTGGGGATGGTCCGGCGGCGAAGGAGCGGGTGTCGCGCGCTGCGAGTCGTACGGGCGGTCTCGTAGCGAGTCTGGCGAATGGACTAGAGCAGCAGTAGCCTCTGGACAGCAGCCCGATGCGTGCAGAGCGTGTTGGCCACGAGTGAGCCTTGACTTTGCTGGATTGCCTTCGACCCGACTCGCTGACAACGCCGCGCTGACTCGAGCGGGCGCGAGATGAAGTATGCTGGACCGTGCTGGACTGTGCTGGACTGTCTGCGTGCGCGGCACGTTGCGCCAACTCGCCCACTCGTGCGACTCCCTCCTTCGTCCGATTCGACCGCTTGCTACTCGACCACACCCGTTCTAAGCGGCGCTTTTGGCTCAGGATCTGGCGATCGAGTTCTCTTTACGCCTTCAGCCATCGATCACACGCTTGAACCGCTCGCATGCGCGCGCTCGAACGCGCCCGCTCCCCACGTCGCACCTGCTCGCGAGGTCAACCTCGTCTGGCTCACTCGCACTCTGCTAGACCGCTTGCGATGCGGACATGTATCACACACACACACACACATGTACACACTGGGGGCCTTGACGGAGGGCGAGGGCGGAGAAGGTGACGGTGGAGATCGGCCCGGGGGTGTTCGCTGTGTTCGCTGTGTTCGCTGTGTTCGCTGGGAGCGGGAGCGTACTCGAGGTAGCGAACACGTGCGCGTTGCCGTTGCCGTTGCCGTTGCCGGTGCGAGCGAGAGCGGGACGTGCCCGGCGTCGGACTGCGCGGGCGATCGGGCGAGAGATGGTGTGATCCCGCTCGTCTGCTCGGCGCACGCCAGCTCGCCAGCTTCAGCCTGTCTGCTCCTCCGCTCGTTCACTCGGTCGCATCGTCGCACACACACACACTGGGAATGGTGAGCACACACTCACTCCCGCCGACGACTCCCACACAGGCCCTCTCGCGCCCGCTCACCCGCGCTCCATCGCTCCCTCCAGGCCAACTCTCCCCACGGCGGTGTCCTCAAGGACCTCCACGCCCGCGATGCTCCCATCCGCCAGCAGCTCCTCCGCGAGTCAGAGTCCCTCGCCGACATCCGCCTCACCGAGCGCCAGCTGTGCGACCTCGAGCTCGTCATGAACGGTGGCTTCTCGCCCCTCGAGGGGTTCATGGCCCAGGACGACTACGAGAGGTGCGTCCGCCGTTCGCCCGTCGCCCGTCGCCCGTCCTGCGCACGACCTGACCCGTACACGGCCCCTCGCACAGCGTCGTCGAGACCCTCCGTCTCGCGAACGGCGCACTCTTCCCCATGCCCGTCACCCTCGACGTCTCGAAGGAGCAGGTCGACTCGCTCAAGCTCGCCCCCGGGTCCCGCGTCACCCTCCGCGACGCGCGCGACGAGTCTCCGCTCGCGATTCTCTCCAGTGCGTCCGGCCCGCACCGTTGTCTTGTCCGGATTCCCCTGCTCACACACGGTGGACGCTCGCAGTCTCGTCGATCTACCAGCCCAACAAGTCGAACGAGGCGGAGAAGGTCTTTGGCGCGGACGACCAGGCGCACCCGGCCGTCCACTACCTCCACAACTCGGTCAAGGACGTCTACGTCGGCGGTGCTGTCCAGGCCATCAACGCGCCCGAGCACTACGACTACGTCGAGCTCCGCTGTGCGTTCGCACGCCGTCCTCGAGAGGGCCGTGAACGAGTTGCTCACTCACCCCCTTCGATCTCGCCGCGCGCACAGACACCCCGCGCGAGCTCCGCGCCTACTTTGACAAGCTCTCGTGGACCCGCGTCGTCGCGTTCCAGACCCGCAACCCGATGCACCGCGCCCACCGCGAGCTCACCGTCCGCGCCGCGCGCCAGCAGCGCGCCAACGTCCTCGTCCACCCGGTCGTCGGCCTCACCAAGCCCGGCGACGTCGACCACTTCACCCGCGTCCGCGTCTACGAGGCGATCATCCGCACCTACCCGAAGGGCATGGCTGCGCTCGCGCTCCTCCCGCTCGCCATGCGCATGGGCGGACCTCGCGAGGCCGTCTGGCACGCCATCATCCGCAAGAACTTTGGCGCGACGCACTTCATCGTCGGCCGCGACCACGCCGGACCGGGCAAGAACTCGCAGGGGAAAGACTTCTACGGCCCGTACGACGCGCAGGAGCTCGTGACCAAGTTCAAGGGCGAGTTGCAGATCGAGATGGTGCCGTTCCAGATGATGTCGTACATCCCCGACCAGGACACGTACATGCCCGTCGACGAGATCCCGAAGGGGACCGTCACGGCCGACATCTCGGGCACCGAGCTCCGCCGGCGCCTCAAGACGGGCGCGCCCATCCCCGACTGGTTCTCGTACGACGCGGTCGTCAAGGTCCTCCGCGAGTCGTACCCGCCCAAGGCCCGTCAAGGGTTCACCATCCTCCTCACGGGCTACGTCAACTCGGGCGCGAACGCGATCGCGAAGGCGCTCGAGTCGCAGTTCCAGCAGCAGGCAGGTCGCTCCGTCTCGCTCCTCCTCGGCGACACGATCCGTTCCGAGCTCTCTGCCGAACTCGGTTTCGCGCCCGAAGAGCGCCACAAGAACCTCCAGCGTCTCGCGTTCGTCGCCGCCGAGCTCTCCCGCGCCGGCGCCGCCGTCATCGCGACCCCGATCGCGCCGTACGACCACTCGCGCAAGGCTGCCAAGGCTCACATCGTCCAGAACGGCGGTGCCGGCGGTGGCAACTTCTTCCTCGTCCACGTCGCGACCCCGCTCGAGCACTGCGAGAACACGGACCGTCGGGGCGTGTACGCCAAGGCTCGCAGCGGCGAGATCAAGGGCTTCACCGGCATCGACGACAAGTACGACGTGCCGACGGACGCAGACCTCGTCGTCGACCTCTCGAAGCAGTCGGTCTCGAGCGCGACCCACGCCATCGTCCTCCTCCTCGAGTCGAACGGCCTCGTCGGTTCCGCCTAGACTCTCTCTCTCTCTCTCTTTTATCCAAAGGTAGATTGGCTCTTTACTCTCTCGAGCCGAACCAGCACTCTTTGTACAGCCATGATCTCTCTCTCTCTCTCCCTTGGAGGCCTCCAGTCTTGCACGTCCATCCCCCTCGCGAGCCTCTCCCTTGTCCCGACCCCCCCCCCCCCCCTCGAAAAAAAAAACCCCCACCCCCCGTCTTCCCAGGGTTTCGCAGAGCGTCTTCCTTCATCTCCCTCGCAATGCAGCAGCACACCAGCATCTACGGCGCCGTCTCGAAGAACGTGGTCGAGCGAGAGCACAGGATTCTGCAGACTCGGCTTGGTCCGGCGAGCGGACCTGTTGCTCCACAGCACGTGAAGCGACGTCGCGGTGCCGTGTCGCCGAGACCTAGCTCCCCGTCGTGGTCTGCTCGAGAGAGGGAGAGAGCGCGGCGCAGTCGGCGCCCAAGACTGAGTCGGGGGTCAAACGCAAGGCAGGCTCGGGAAGCGGGACGGACTCACTCGCCCCGGCGACCCACAGCTTTCCGCTCGCGGTCAACAACACGGCGTGCGCTCGTCCGCACGCAACCTGCACGACCTCCGCGTCCGCGTCGTCACCGTCCGTCGACCCGAGATCCGCCATGTCCGGCTCGGCGCCTCCGCCCGACCCGCCGCACTGGCCGTCGCTGTCGTTCCCGAAGAGGTAGACACTCCCTCCCCGCGTCCTCACGGCAGAGTGGAACGACCCGCACGCGAGTTGGACCGGATACAACCCGTCGAAGAGGGAGAGGTGGTTCAGCGCGACCGTGGCTGGTGTGGCTGGTGTGGCTGGTGATGGATCGGAGCGGGGTGCGTTGTAGGGCGAGGAGGAGAACGGACCGGCTTGGCCGTAGCGCGAGTCGCCGTAGGAGTAGACTCGTGAGGAGGAGGTGAGCAGGAGGAAGTGCGCTGAGCCGGATGCGACGGCGGTGATGGTCTCCTCTCGCGGTGCATCAGAGGCGGAGGCAGAGGCAGAGGCAGAGGCGGAGGCGGAGGCGGAGGCGGATGGCGAAGCAGTTGATGTCGCGTTGGAGGCGAGAGATGGTAGGACTAGGCGAAGCGCAGGACCGCCGTCGGCGCCAGATTGCGAGAAGAGCGCGTCGAGGCTCGGGTAGAGGCGCGCGACACGCATTTCGTCGGCTTGCGAGCCGCCGAACCGAACAACCAGACGTTGCCAGTGTCAGTTTGCTGAACCAAAGAAAATCGAGAAAAAAAATTGCGGGCGAACCTGGCACCACGAGCAGCTCGCCTCTCCCGTTCATCTCGGCCAACGAGAACATCTCCGTCGAGACCGCGCCGTCGAACAGTCTCTTGATGCGTCCATCATCAAGCAGAGCAGCAATGAAGTCGTCGTGCCCGAGCCAACGCGCAACAGGCTCGAGAGGGAGGTCGCTCGAGAACGGCAGGCCGTAGTTTCTCCGACTTCCGTCGATGTTGCCTGTCCAGGCAAAGCTTCAGCCAGCAGTCACAGGCTGTTCACGCAGCAGGACGCACGGGCGAGCAGTTGCGACCAGGAAGCAGCTTCGAGTGAGGCGCAATCCGGGACGAGTGCGGGTTCGAGCAGCTGCGTAACTTCTGGCGGATCCACCAGCCCGAAAGCGTTAGAGCCGCAGCAGTGCACCGACATCCTGAGCGTGTTTGTCGCTTTGTGTGAGGTGTCGAAGGTCAAGCGGGGCAACGACTGGAGGCCTCCCCGTTGTCACACCCGCTGTCCTCACTTGGCGGGCAGTGCGAGACCTTGTCACGGCTCTACAGGACTGTCTTGCTCATCACTATAACCCACTGCTCCACCCGTAACCAAGAACCCTTTCATCGCCTCGCTCGACTTGCCCTCGACCATGTCGGACCGCAAGCGCGCCAACGTCTTCGGGGACGACGACCCGATTTCTCCGCATGATGCCAAGAAGCCTCGCGGGTGCGCTCGTCTGTCTCTGGGCCTGTCGAGCGGGTGAGAGCCTGACGTTGCTGACTTGGGTCTCCTCGCTCGTCCTCCTCGCGTACAGCAATGCGGTCAGTCCAGGTCGCTCAGTGACAGTCAACAGCAGCCATTGACCCTTTGACCACACCTGCAGCCCACCGCGGCGTCCTTCGTCCCGCCTCCCATCACCTCGACTCTCCCTCCCCGTCCTGCCGCCGCGCCTCCCGCCGGCGGTCCTCTCATCGACATCGCCGCCAAGCGTGCCGAGATCCTTGCGAAGCTCGCCAAGATGAAGGGCGCGAATGGCGGCGGACTTGGTGCTCCGCCCGCCTCTGCCTCGTCCTCGTCCGCTCCTTCGCCTGCTCCTCCTTCCACTGGTCTTCCGCAGCGACCCACGCCGAACCTGCCCTCTGCTCCGCGTCAACAACCCGGTCTCGACCCCGATATCGCGAGGAAGATTGCTGAGGCGAAGAAGCGAGTCGCAGAGATGGCCGCGAAGAGCCAGGCGCAGGCCCAAGCGAAGGCCAACCCTTACCTGGTGCGTCCTCTAGCTCTCTGCTCGTTGACTACCCCTGCTGACATGCGCACCCACAGTCCGCGACTTTTCAGGGCAAGAAGAAGGAACCGGCGATCGACGCAAGTGTCGCGGCCAAGGGCGGGCTCGCCATGACTGCACACCCTCTCCTCCTCGACAACTCGGTCCCCGCACCGACAACGAAGAAGGACCGCTACAAGCCGATGGCGCCCAAGTTCTCGACGACCAAGGCGAACGTCAGCACGCCTTCGCCCCGTCCCGCAACGCCCGTCCCCTCCACGTCCGATGTACCCGCCGAAAGTCTCACTGCGACGGCGTTCTTCGACCCTCGTCTCGGCTACGGCTCGGCAGGCGTGACGGGCAAGTCCCACATGGGCAAAGGCCATGCGCGGCAGGGTCTTCACTTCAGGCAGGCCGGCACGTACATCAAGAAGGGCGAGGCGATGCGTGCCGAGGCGCGGATGGACGAGCTCAAGCAGCGGATCCTCGAGAGTTCGCAAAAGGCCGGCGTGCAGAGCGACCTCGAGGAGACGGCGAAGAAGGTCAGGCGGCCGCCTCCGCCCGACATCGAGTGGTGGGACGAGGGTTACGTGCCGGAGAAGACCTACGAGTCGTACTCGACGCAGTTCCTCGACGAGTCGCCGCTCATCTCTCATCTCGTCCAACACCCGATCTCGATCCCCGCGCCGCAGGACAAGAACAAGGTCGAGCTCAAGCCGCTGTTCCTGACGAAGAAGGAGATGAAGAAGATGCGGAGGATCAGGCGCCAGGCCGAGCTCAAGGACAAGCAGGACAGGCAGAAGATGGGCCTGCTCCCGCCAGATCCGCCAAAAGGTGTGTCCGCGGCGTACCTTTTGCGCTGACGGTACAGTACTGACCACCGCGCACACGCCCGCAGTTAAGATCTCGAACATGATGCGCGTCCTGACGCAAGAGGCGATCTCGGACCCAACCAAGGTCGAAGCGCAAGTGCGGCGCGAGATTGTCGCACGCGAGCGGAAGCACCTGAAGGACAACGCCGAGCGCAAGCTGACGGCCGAGGAGCGGGCGGAGAAGCGCGAGGGCCAGTTTGCGCAGGACGAGGCCAAGGGCATCCAGGCGGTCGCGTTCAAGGTGCGGTACCTGACGGACCCGTCGCACAAGTTCAAGGTCAAGAAGAACGCGATCGATTGGCACCTGACCGGCCGCATCCTGCACAACCCCAAGTTCTGCCTCGTCGTCGTCGAGGGAGGCGCCAAGTCGATCAAGAAGTACCGCCAGCTCATGCTCAACCGCATCCGGTGGACCGAGGAGGCTGCGCCGCGCGCAGGCGGCGAGGACGACGCGCCCAAGCTCGAGGACCATGGCGGTATTCTGCGACCTGCCGGACCGTTCACGGCGCCCGATGAGCCCGAGGAACCGCAGAGTCTCGCCGACAATTACTGCCGCGAGGTGTGGTCCGGCGCGCACCGCGAGCGCGTGTGGGCCGACATAGCGCGCAAGAACTGCCCGAGCGAATCGAGCGCGCGCGAGGTCCTCGGCAAGCTCGCGCAGCTGTGGGACATTGCCAAGGTCGAGGAGAAGGTCGACGAGTTTGACATCTAGGGCGATGGATCCGGATGGAACGCGGGCGGATTCTCCGCGATTGCGTTCCGCAGAGGGCTTGATGACGGGCTGGTGAGCGAGACGCCAGTGGCTTTCTAGCTTTGCTCCTTGGACTCCCGTCGCCTTCGTGTCTCAGCTTCCGATCGTCGTTCTACCCGCACGCATGACCTCCCATCGTCATTTCGACGTCGTTGCAGAGCTGGCTCTCAGGAGTTCCACTCTTTCGAGGAAAGCCATCCTTCGCCTCCTTGCCTGCCTTTCCGCTCTCCTTGCTCTGCATTGCTGGCTTTGCTGATGCTCTAGCGCGGTATTGCTGAGCCTGACTTCGACGACACGACAGTCCAGCTTACAGGTCACCGCCCCAAACGTGCGCCTGTTCGCCTCCATCCTGCTCGCACAGGCTTCAACTGCAGCCTTCTTACGCTCGCCCCTTCGCCTCACCTCGCCTCTCGCCTCTCTCCACCCACCTACTCGCGCACTCTCACACCCAGCCAGCCAGCCCGAGACACGGACAGACAGAGAGACGGACAGTAAAGCAGAACGAAGGAGGGTACATTCGGGCGGCCTTCGTTGCGCGGCTATTTCCTTCGGGACGCAGAGTGCTCGTCGGTGGAGAGATATACAGGAGGTGCCGCAGTGCGAGTGGCGAGATGCGGGGAGCTTGCGAAGGTCGACTTGGGAGCGTTTTCCTACGAAGCTGTCGCTCCTGGGCGATCCCTGGGTTACCGGCGCCACGGGTCTATTCGGCAACTCCACTGCTGCAGTAATAGCAGTGCATTGTCGACAGATAAGCGGGTCGCGGCCTCGGGACCTTTCCTTGTCCGGGACGAAAGCGACGAGGCGGATCAGCCGGCGGCTCGTCGGGCACGGTCGACGGCGCCCGGCGGCCAGCCAACGTCAAGATCCGACGTTGTCACCGCAGAGGAGCCGTGCGCGTGCACGAGCGTGCAAGAGCGAGCGAGCACGACGCGAGTGCGGCTTTGGGGAGCTCGCACGTGCGCTCCTGCACGGCGGTCGACGCGGCGCACTGCGGTCGTTGGCTCGAGTGTGTGTGTTCGACGCCGGTGAGGGCCCGCCGTGCACATCGCAAGCCGTGAAGCCGTGAAACCGTCGGGGACGAGAGCGGGCGAGGTGGTGTGTGCGGTCGAGGCCTTTGTTGTTTCGCGCGGGCTCGCCTCCTTCCGCTCTCGTCGCCGTCTCCCTCTCTCGCTCGCTGTGCTGTGCTGCACGGGCTGCTGCTGCTCCTGCTGCCGCTGCCGAGGACGTGTCTGTGCTGTCCAGCGCTCACCTTCGAGGCGAACTGAGCGCAACCGGCCCTTGTCCCGCGCGCCTGCCCATTCTCCCACGCGAGCATCCCCTCGACGCAGGTCGCTCTCCTCCTCCGCCAGACCAGGTCCGTCTCGCTCGCAGCGTATCTGCATTGGTCCGCACTGACACGCACTGCGATCCTGCACTCGTCCCACGCCGCGCCGCCGTCCCTCTGTCGTCGCCCGCCTCCTCTCCCCTCCCCCGCGTCGCGCTTCCGGCTCGGCACCTGCACCCAAACTCGCCGTTCTGTCGACTCCTGTCCTTCCGCGACTCCTCTCTGCCGAACTCGAACCACGCGACTTTGTTCCCGATTCTCCGACCTCGCCGTTCCGTCCTTCCCTCACCTCGAACTCGTCCCTTTGTCCCGCCTCGACCCGCGGTCGCGTCTCGCCTGTACCTTCACGCGCCTCGACGGCCTCTCCTCGCACTCACACGAGCGCACTCACAGCCCTAGCGCACCTTCCCGGCCTCCCTTCCGCCGCTCTCACCCCTTCGCGTCCGCCGTCGCTCAACAACAATGGGCTGCGGAGGATCAAAGCCCGTCGACCAGGAGGGCAAGGCCCGCTCGGACGAGATCGAGAACCAGTTGCGCAAGGACAGGATGGCGATGCGGTGCGTCCTTCCTCACGTGCTCGACGCTCGGGCCCGAGGATCTGACTTGTGGCTCGCTCTTTCCCTATCGACAGGAATGAGATGTGAGTGTACTACGCTCTCTAAACACGCGTACCGAGTCACTGATCGAGCACTACGCACAGCAAAATGCTGTTGCTTGGAGCCGGAGAGTCGGGCAAGTCGACCATCTTGAAGCAGATGAAGCTCATCCACGAGGGCTCGTACACCGACAAGGAGCGCGAGAATTACAAGGAGATAATTTATTCCAACACGGTGCAGAGCATGCACGTGCGTCGTCGCCATTTGCTCACTCGGAAAGTCCATCTCTTTGACCCCAGTTGTCGCAGGTCATCCTCGACGCGATGGAGATGATGGGCATCCAGCTCGTCAATCCCGAGGGTCAGCGGTACCAGGAGGTCATCATGTCGCAACCGCACCAGATCGAGGCCGACTTCTTACCCAACGACGTGACCGAGGCCATCATCGAGCTGTGGAAGGACCCGGGCGTTCGCGATTGCTTCAGCCGCTCGCGCGAGTACCAGCTGAACGACTCGGCGCAGTAGTGTGTTCGCTTTCGACAGTTACGAGTCGAGTTGCGCGCTGACTTGGCTCGCGAAATCAGCTACTTCGACTCGATTACCCGGATAGGGTCGCGGAACTACATCCCCTCGGACCAGGACGTCCTGCGATCACGCGTCAAGACGACGGGTATTACGGAGACGGCGTTCCAGATCGGCGAGCTCAAGTACCGCATGTTTGACGTCGGCGGGCAACGGTCGGAGCGCAAAAAGTGGATCCACTGCTTCGAGAACGTCACCGCCATCCTCTTCCTCGTCGCCATCTCAGAGTACGACCAGATGCTCTACGAGGACGAGGCAATCAACCGCATGCAGGAGGCGCTCGTCTTGTTCGATTCGATCTGTAACTCGAGGTGGTTCGTCCGGACTTCGATCATTCTCTTCCTCAACAAGGTGCGTGGGCGCATTTCTACTGCTCTCATTCGCTGTACTGACGGCTCTGTGCGGCGCGCAGATCGACTTGTTCCGCGAAAAGCTCCCTCGGTCGCCCATCGCCAACTACTTCCCGGACTACACCGGCGGCTCCGACCTCCAAGCCGCGTGCGACTACTTCTCCAGCCGATTCGTCTCTCTCAACCAGAGCACCGCGAAGCAGATCTACGTTCACTTCACCTGCGCGACCGTAAGTTCCCACCGACCTCCGCGGGACTGTCTCCTCCTCGTGGTCTCCTACTATCCTCCGAACGATGCCGCTGACTTTTCTGCGATATCTCCTCCAGGACACGAGCCAGATACGTTTCGTGCTGTCGGCAGTAAACGACATAATCATCCAGATCAACCTCCGGGACTGCGGCCTCCTCTAGCCATATCCCCCACCCCCTCGCTCGTTCTCGAGACTCAGTCTATTTATGTAACTAGTCATACCCTCCTTGCGTTCTGCTTTACTGTCGGTCTCTCTCTCTGTGTCTGTCTGTGTGTCGGGCTGGCTGGCTGGGTGTGAGAGTGCGCGAGCAGGTGGGTGGCGAAATGCGAGAGCCTGGCGAGGTGAGGCGAAGGGGACGAGCGTAAGAAGGCTGCAGTTGAAGCGTGTGCGAAGGTCGAGAGGATGGTTTGTTGGAAGTGTGCGGTGCCGTGTGAGGGAGGGGAAGGGAGGGGTTTTTTTTTTGTGAATGAGCGAAAGGGAGGGAGGAGCCTAGGGGGGAGCGGCGAGGAGGGGAGGGCCCGGTCTGGAGGGCGGCGCGCGGGTCTTCCGAGCGGCGAGCGACCATTCGACGTTTGGAAGTCGGAAGCTAGTGTGAGAGAGGAAAGTGGGAAGAGGGACAGCAAAAGAGCGAGAGGACGAGGAGATCACTGCAGGATGGCGGAGGGTGGACGAGTGGCCCCCAAGCCCTCGGCTGAAGTTATCCTGTCGTGTCGTCGACATCAAGCTCAACAACCCTGCGCAGGAGATCCAGCAAGTTTGCAAAAGGTAAGCAAGAAGAGCGGGAACCACTGAGGCGATTCCGATCGGAGGGGGCCAAGGTCGGCTTCCTCGGAACGGTGGAACTCCACTGAGCAGAAGAGCACAAGAACGACGTCTATTTGACGCTCGAAGGCTGCTAGCGCCGGCAGAAAGACGCTTTGCGAGCCGAGACAGAGGAGCTCGTAAACGAGAAAGACGGCCGGGGCGAGTGAACGGAGTCGGCGAGCGAGCCTTCTTTCCGCCGCAGGGGCACCTCTCCGCAAGCTCATACGTCGCTGAACATCCAATTGAGCATTTCGGGCCGAAAACTGCGTACCCAACAAATGAAGTGTATGAAGAGGATATGTCGAGCGAGAGGGAAATCCGTCGCCTCCTCGATGCTCTCAGGTCCAGAGCTTGCAGTACATCGCGCACGCGTCAAAGCGTCTGCAAAGGCAAAAAAGAGCATGCGGGCAACGATCAACGGTTGGTTGTCGCTGCTCGCAAAAGGTAATTGACCACGATGGGGTTCGAACCCACAATCTCCTGATGAACGACTGAAATCGTAGTCAGACGCCTTGCCATTGGGCCACGCGGCCATTCTTTGTTGTACCTCCGTCTTGTAGTTGTTTACAACTCCTCAACCAGCATGTTCCCTCTCACCCACTTGCGCCCGCCCCGTTTCCACCCGTCCCGCGACGTTCGGGAGCCCGTCGTCCGTGCGACTGTTCTTCAGACTGTCCTCTTGAACAAGCGCGCAGTCGACAGAAAGGATTGATGCCAAGCTGGGAGGTAGAGAGGCTACACAGAGACGAGTATAGTTGCCGCTAAGTGGCTCTAAGGGAACAAGCTGATAACACAACATTGAAAGGAATCTACAGACCGCAAGGAATAGATGACGAGTGAGGTATAGAAGCCGATGGAGACCCGAGACGTAGATCAGGAGACGTCGGTTGTTCAGAGGACTTTCATCCTCTCCGCAAGGCCGAGCATCGCTTTACCTGCCCATCCGGCGCGCGAGCCGCTCGGAGAAGGATGCGCAGGCGGGATGCAGGCGTCAGGGCCTGAGATGCTCCGCTGCCTCGCGAGGGGCACGCGGTGGACGCCCTGGCCGTACGCGGGGTAGGCAGAGGTCGAGGCTGCTGTCGCATCGTCGTAAGGCGGGAGGATTGATTCGGAAAGGGACGACGAGTGGAGCGAGGGAGGGCGCTCGTCCGCTGGCGAAAGGACGGGCGACATGCCGGAGAGATAGGCCGAGTTGAGGACGGGCGAGGAGAGGTGAGTGCGGCGGAGCGGGCGAGGGTGCGAGAGGGCCGGCGAGGGCGCACGAGTGGTCGTGGCGCTCTGGATGCGCGAACACTGGACACCCTCGTGGTTGTGAGGAGGGAAGTGGGACTGGTGGAGCGGAGGCGAAGTATACGAGTCGTCGGCCGGTGCGTAGAACGATGCCTGCCACGGCTCAGACGTCGGATGAAGCACTTGCTGAGGCGCCGTCGACGCTTCGGGGCGGCGGGTCTGCGACGACTCTGCCTTGGCGAAGGCTGCAGTTGAGTTGTACGAGGTTAGCGTCGCGAGTCCTGCATGAGGCTAGGGGTATGCTTACCGATGATGCCTTTCACAGTCGCTTCCCTGCAGGCGAGGTCGACGAGGGTGAGCGCGCTTCGAGATTCGAGAGGCAAGCGAACGCACCACCCGACACTTAACGCTTCTCCAGCATTGCGCAACAAGCCGACCTCCTTCTCAATCTCGACAAGGCCCTCGAGAAAGATGCCGAATGCGACGGCGAGACGCTGGTGGATCGAGAAGCGGGCGTCGAGGTAGAAGACGATGGCGAGGAGGGTCTGGAGGCAGCCGAAGAAGAAGCCGGGGAGCTGAATGATGCAAAGATTGTCAGCTTCAAGCTCGGAGACACACTCTACGGCGAAACGCACTGGCGAGGCCTTGACTGCCTTTGCAAAGCCAATCGCTCCGCCCACAACACGGTCCCTCCACGCGACGCCCTCAACCGTTGCAACGTCCTGCTGGCGCAGCTGGTCCTGGCGCAGCATCTCGTGCGTCCTTTGAGCCCCGTCGAGTGCAGCTAGAAGCCAAGGCGGCACTTCCATCGCGACCGTGTCCCCGCAAGTCCCGCAAGTCGTTGACAGGCGCAATTCGGCACGATGTTGCCCCGCCTGGCCCGCCCCGTCTCCGCCACGCATGACCTCGCTCGGCTGAAACTGCGCCAACGCCCTCCCTTCCGCCGCCGCGCCGGTCGCTGTTGGAGCCAGGTCATGTTTGCGAGCGAAGAAGGAGTTGGCGCGGCGCGTGTTCGCTGGGTCTTTCTGCATGTCGGAGGCGAGTAGGATAGACAGCCCGGGGAGTAGACCGAGAGATGCTCTGCCTGGGACGGCGAGGAGGGGGCTCATCGCCCTTCCGAAACGGCTGTTAGGCGACGGGGTGCACTGGCGCGACAACGGCGTCGGGGGCAGCCGGGGTGGTTCGCAACGGTGTGTGAATCTGTGTAGAGTCTATCGAAGCGGGCAGTCGAGCGCGTGAGCGTGTGCGGTGAGGAGGAGGAGCGAGAGAAAGCTCCCCGTGAACGTTTCACGCTCGACTTCGCCGAATTACGCCAAGTCCCGTCGATGGCCGACCCTTTGCCACAGCGCAAGAGCGGCGCTCTCTGTCGATGTGCTGGACTCTCCGATGCAAACCAATGCATACGAATGATTGCGAGCGAGTTGCGAGCGAAGTGATAGCGGAAGTCTACGGCGAGATACAAAGGTGCGATCAGAAGGACGGACTGACAGTTGACGCGGTGGTGCGGAGAGCATGGACAGGGTGGCGAGAGGGTGCTGCTGAAGGCTGAAGCGGGTAGCAGAGGCAAATTGCCGTGCGTCGGTCGTCTAGGACTGGCCGAACTTGCTGCGCTTGCGGAGGCGGTCACCGTAGAGGTATAGGCCCCAGAGAGGGATGATGAAGACGATGTTCCTGCGTGCGTAATGATGGTCAGTACAAGGAGGGCATGCCGCAAGAGGGCTGTACGTACAATCCGGCAAGGAGCGACGAGGCAGGTCCGACGCCGAGGTTGGTGAAGAAGGCGCGGCCGAAGAGACTGCCAACGTAAGCGAGATCAGCGCGGGAAGACGGCATGAGAGGATGAGCGGGGCGCACGGGAAACCAGCGGCCATGCAGGACCGGAACAGGTCATTTCCCGCGAGGATGGACGCGGTGACCGAGGGGTATCCTTGTTGGAGGTAGCTGCAAAGCGCGAGCGAGGTCAGCAAAGCACAAACGAGACGAGCGAGGACGGTCACGCACAGGAGGATGCACTGGAACGCGCAGAACACGCCTGGGAAGTACAACGCCGCGCCAATAGTCGGGCCGATCCAGTGCGTGCTAGGACTGTTGCCGGTCCAGCCAAAAATAAAGAGCGAGATGGGGATCATGGGCGTCGCGATGAGCGCGAGCTTGAGGCGCTGCTCGGGCGGGGTCTTCCAGTCCTCGCGGTCTTGCTTCGGAATGAAGTAGTACCTGCGCAATCAGAGGGTTAGCACGCGATGAGTAATTGAAAGCACTGAACACACTTGTGGTAGAGGCAGTAGCCGAGGAGGGTCAAGGCGCCCGTGACGAGGAAGCCGAGGAAGGGAAGCACGGAGAGGCCGAGGTTGAAGCCGTGGTACTCGGCGAAAACGATGGGAAAGGCCTGGAGGAGGCGAAGAGATTAGCTCGAAGCCGGTAGAGGAGCGTACAACCTGCTCACCTCGAACCAAAGGTAGAAGACGGCGTAAATTAACCCGATGTAAAGGTTCGCATACCCGATCGCAGGCTCGACGACGAGACGAAACGCAAGACCGATCTGCTTCGCGCCGACTTTGAAGAGCGAGACACCGTGCGGGTTCTCGAGTTCCCAGCGGGTCTTGAGGAGGTCGTTGCCGGTGAGCTTGCGGAGGCGCTTGGCGCGGCGGAGGAGGATGGTCGGCGCATAGGTCTCGGGAAGGAGGAAGGTCTGTAGGAGGTCGTCATGAGCATGCAAGACACGAAAGCTCGGCAAGAGGAGCACGACTGACGAAGAACAGGAGACCGAAACCAGACATCCAGACCAGTTCGAGAATCGACCACTTCCAGCCGTTCGCTTGCACGGCGAAAGCAGCGACGACAGGACCCATGATCGGACCGAGGACGGCGCCGACCGCCCAGCCGCCCATCGCGTAAGGGAGCTGTCGCGGGACGTAGAGGTCGCCCATACTTGCGCCGCCGGTAGCGAGGATAGGCGAGCCGAAGAAGCCGGTGAGGAAACGGAAGATGAAGATGCAGGTGAGGTTTGTCGGGAGGAGGATGGGGATCTGGAGAAGGACGAAGAGGAAGAGCGCAGCCCAGTAGACCGGGTTGCGACCGAGGTGAGGCGTCTCCTGGAGCGGCGAGAGAAACACTGTCAGGAGCGCAAAGGAGTCAGCAGGCTACGAGAGGAAGGCGGCGCCTGCAGCAGCGCCAAAGTGTGCTTGAGAAGTACAGATCTTCGACCGACTTACTGGGTCCGATCCCGTAGCCCAAGATGAAGAGAGTCAAGCCGAGCACGGTGACAGTCTCCGATACGCCGTAAACCTTCCCCAGGTTCTGCTCAGACGGCGTGTAGATCTATCGCGGCGGAAAGGTCAGGTCTGGCCACGCCGGTTCGCCAGGCGAAAGCAACGCACAGCACTGCCGATGTAAACTACGGTAGTCATCATGGCAATTTGAAAGGCAGCAAAGTGCTTCTTCCAGGGCGACCAGTTTCTGTCGAGTTTGACAAGGTCAGCCTCGTCTTCTCCGCGCCAACGCAGCCAGCGAGCACGCACAGAGGGTTGCCCGAATCGTTCTCCTCAAACTCAACAAGGTACTGATACTTGTCAATCAAGCCCTCCTTGTACGCCCGCTCAGGATCAGCTGTCCCGGGGTGGTTATCCCGCTCCTTCTGTCTTCGCTGCTGCTCCTCCTCGTTCTCGTCGTCCGCAGCTTCCAGATCCCGCTCGCGCTGTTGTCGCTTCTCGCCCGTCCACTCGTCCCGATCCCGCTTCTCCTGCTCGGTGGGCGATTTCCGCTTGACGGGCTGGTCGGCGCCGACAAGGGTGGCAGCGTCGACGGAAGGTCGAGTCATGTTGGCGAGGGTTGATTCGGACGAGCGCGAGCTACTGCCGTCGCCATTGTCGCCAGAGTGTCGGAGGTACTTGCTGGGAACGACGTAGCCTGGCTGCTCTTCTGGATGCCGGAAGAACTTGCCACGCGAGACAGCGTACATGAACAAGCCGAAAGGCGAGTCCCTGATCATGTCGGAGACCATCGTTGCGCAGGAGCGCAGAAGCAGAGGACGGACGCGTGAGCGAGGAGGAGAAGCGGTCTGCCAGCGAGGAGACAAGCGGCGAGCGAGCCAAGCGGAGGGGCGTCGGCGTGCGGAATGACGACCTCGGTCGCGAGTGCGGATGCGAGTTCTTCGGAATCGGATCGCGCCCGATCGCTCTGTGGAGCAGGACAAGCGGATCGCGACCTGGACGGGTCGATGAGGTCAACAGGCCGAGGCGGGTTCTGCGACGTCGAACGCGGGCTGCTGTGGAGGTGTCCGGAGTGGCCCGGCTGCTTGGCTCCGTTACGATGGCGGGTCTCACACCAGCGACCGACTGCGAGCCGAGGGAGCACGGGACGGGCGCCGAGCAGTCGAGGCGAGGGGCAAGTGTGTCGGGCCAAGCGCGTGCAAGCGAGTCGCTGTCCGCGCTGCCAGTCGACTATCGGCCACATTGACGCCCGGCAGTGCTGCCCACGCGTTGTGAAGCGTAGAGAGGAGGATGCGGGGAGAAGTTGCGGGGACGAGGAGGGTTGTCATTCTGCTGCTCACCTCGCAGTCGCTTTTGGCTGCTCCTAATCGCTGTCATTGAAGCCATGCCGGCTGTGACCGGCGGACCCGGCGTGCCCAAGGCCGCACCCTTCCTCTCGCCCGCTATCCTGGACGACAACTCGAACACGCTCTACCTCTCTGGCCAGTGCGGTGTGGATCTCGAGGGCAACTTCATCGAGGGAACAGTGGCGGACCGGACAAGGCAGACGATGCGGAACATCGCGGCGGTGTTGAAGGCGGCTGGGATGAGTCTCGAGGACAGTTCGTCCCCCCCTGGTTCTCCTTCCGCCCGCGCTTCTCCGCTGAGAACGCTTCGTACTGCGTGAACAGTCGTCTCGACGACGATTTACCTCTCAGCCTACACCAAGGACTTCGAGACGATGAACAAGGCTTACGTCGAGTCTTTCCCACGAGGAATGGCTTTGCCAGCGCGGACTTGCATAGGCGGTGAGCTCCCCTGGCCCGCTCACACGCTCAAGCAGGGCTGATTGTTTTGCACTGCAGTCGCTGCACTGCCGAAGGGGACGGACGTCGAAATCACCTGTGTGAGCGATTTGCCCGTCTGCCTTTGCGCTCCAGACTAACAGCCTGCACATACAGGTCGCTGTCAAGAAGCAGAAGTCGAAGGTTTGAATACAAGATCAACTTTCCGAAGAGTTTGGCAGGACGTTTTGGACGAGGGCAGCATCGTGAAGCGTGAAGTGAGGTAGCGAGAGACGGGCACGACGGTGCTCGCTGGGTTTCGGACACGCTCATGCCTCGCTCACCCTCCGCCAGTCACGGTCTCGTCAAGCTTTCAAGCACATGATCCGCTCTTCGCGAGAGTGCGCTGAGGTATTGAGTACTGCTTAGGCTATTGCACATCATCCCGATCGACTCTCCGCACCCATTACTTGCCCACAACCGCGTTCTTGATTGCCTCAGCCGTCAAGAGGATGTTGTCTTTCGATGCAGCGAGGTCGGCGTCCACGCGCATGAAGCCAATCGCCTCAACTGTCAATCCTTCCTCCTGCAAGTCAAGCAACGTCAGTTTACTGAACATATTCCAGAGGAGCTTAATCTCTACTTGTCGCAGGCAGGACGCACTTGGAT
The DNA here is from genome assembly GCA_023628235.1 of Rhodotorula sp. S30-09. Taxonomy (NCBI): domain Eukaryota; kingdom Fungi; phylum Basidiomycota; class Microbotryomycetes; order Sporidiobolales; family Sporidiobolaceae; genus Rhodotorula; species Rhodotorula sp. S30-09. The sequence goes on along the minus strand of JAMALD010000045.1, from coordinate 151,564 downwards.
GTACTCGGAAGCGTTCCAGCGCATCCGGTCCTTCAAGTCGGCCGGTCCGTTCAAGGGGTAGTTCTTGTTCTGCGGGCCGCCGTAGGAGGGAGGCTCCTTGGCGGCGATGAAGACGTAGCGGTGTTTGCTGTGAAGGCCAGAGGTTGGCGAAAGGAAGAAGATGAGAGGAGGAGGAGAAGGGTGCGGAGGCGACGCGATCCAGGGGAAAGAAGGCGCGGAACGTGGAGAAAGCCACCGTCAGCGTTTGTGCGCACTGCGTGAGTGAATGGCTGCCTCGACGCACCCCGTGCCGTGGAGAGGAGAAGGCGGTACATAGTCGTTCTGAGCGAGGGGCGTAGGCGAAAGGGTAGAGCGCTTGCTGGTAGGGTCGAACTTGACGCCAGTTCGCAACCAGTGACGAACTTGGCCGGCAATCTAGCAGCGTGGACGATATGAAAGAGCGAAATCAGGGAAGTCGGCGGGAGAGAGTCGTGAAGGAACGGCGACGGAGAAGAAGACGCGCACCTTGTCGTTGCCATGCGTAAGGTCCGGGTCGGTCATGATGATTGTGTAGCTCGCCTCGGTGTCCTGGAGGAGCGAGAAATATCAACATCGAGAGCAAACGGGAAGAGCGACGGGAAGTCAAGGAAGAAAAGGTCCAACTGGACGCACGGCATCAGGGAACTCGAGGTCTGGTTGCGAGAGCGTTCCAGCTCGAGGAATCGCTTCTCCCTGAGCGACAGTGTGCTCGGGGTAGTGGGCCTTGAGGAAGCCCTTGAAGTTGGCGACGTCGGTGTCGGAGAGAACTTCGGGGACGACGTTGTGTTCGCGGAGAGCCTGCATCGTTTCGGCGGGTGTGGCAGTCATTGTCAAGCGTCGAGATAGAGCGGTATGGAGTGGAGGAGACAGGAAGGAACCGAGCAAGCGGACCCGGACAACGAGTCCCGACGTCACCTTTCGAGATTTGGCACTCGCCTGCTCTGAGGCAAGCGACCTCGATCCCTTGCTGGTCTCGCAGTGGTGTTCTCTGCCACGCGCCAGGTCGAGACCGACGACCAGTCTAAGCCGAAAGACGTCGCGCGTTCCTACAACAAGAAGACCAGGCCGGCAGGCGGAGAATAACCGGAGGATGCTGCGAGAGAATATTGGAATCTGACTGTGGTGCGCGGAGGCGAATCTACAGAGGCGTCGGGTCGCAGACGAGCTCGATGGGGACGTCCCGGAGGGCGCCGTCGTCGTCGTCGAACTGGAGGCGGTAGATCTTCTGCGTCTCCTTCTTCTGCGGGGCGGTCAACGGCGGAGGGCATCAACGCGACTCAGCAAGAGCTGTGACTAGACGAAGCGCACCTTGCCGGTACCGAGAGATGTGGCATGAGGACCGGAGTGGACGATGGCGCGGTAGAAAGACGTCGTCTCGGGATAGCACGCCAAGACGTACATGCCCGGCGTAAAGTCGTAGTCAGGATAAGTCCGTTCGTCGCCCTTCTCCGGTAAGGGGATGATCGACTTGAGCGTCGTGTTCCATTTCCTGCAGGAAGTGGGCGTGAGCCAAGCGAGCGAAGGGCGCGGGAGTCAGGGGAGCTCACCCTCCTTCAGGGGTCGGGTTCGACGGGTCGTAGTCGACGTCCTCGACCGAGTATCTGGACACGAGAGGCGTCAGTTGACCGGCAAGGCAGAAAGTGAACACCCTCTCACGCACCGGTTCTTGTCACCCTGCAATTGCTGGACAACCCTTCCGAGGATGTAGTTGTCGGGTTGCTGGCCAGTTGCCAGATTCTTCTTCGACTCTTTGACGGCAATGGGCCTGCCCGGCTTGAGCGGGAGCTGCGCATTGAGCGAGTCTCTACGGTTCTTCGGCGTCGGCTTCTTCGGATTCGGCGCGGGCGCGATAGGGAGGGGATGTTGGGCGGGTGACTTGGAAGGTAGGAGGGGTTGTGCTTTCGCGGCAGCGACTGGTCGAGGGAGAGGAGTGGAAGGGTTCGGAGGAGAGCCGGCAAAGGTTGGCATCGGAGAAGCGGCGGCAGAGGAGGCAGGAGAGCCCGCGCGAGACGAGCCGTCCATCCTGCGCTTCTTGTTAGGTGGCGGAGCGCGAGCCTTGGCTGTCGTCGCGATACTTGCGGGGTGAGTAACGTTTCTGAGGGGGAGGAAAGATGGAAGTCATCGCACCTTCGGCTGCTGCGCCGTTCTGCGCCGTCTCGAGCGTCTCGAGCAAGTTCAAACAGTCGTCTAACTCGCTGCGGATGTCGCACACAGCACGGTCAGGATTAATGTTACCGGCTCCTTGCGCGACTCCGCGGCGCAGGATGCGAAGAAGCGTACTGAAACTCGGCCTCTGACTGCTCCAAAATGAGCTCGTACGTCGACGAAAGCTTCTCGTGGCACTCTTCGAGCGGCTGGACGCCCGACTCGACGTCCGTCTGCATCGAGTTAGCGTCCTCGAGAGCACTTGCGATGGCCGCGCTGTGCGCGAGGTACGACTTGAGCTGGGCGCGCAGCTGCAATGTGAGCTGCGCAAGGTCGACTGGCGCCATCATGGGCAGGCGGGCGAACGAGCGCCGGCGGACGACGGGCTCAGGAAAGTCGCGCGGCCTGAAGAAGCGGGGGCGGCACGCGTCGGTAAGAGGGAACAAGCAGGTTGCGGGGTTCTATACGCAAAATTAAAAGGGAACTGCAACAAAGAATGGCCGCGTGGCCCAATGGCAAGGCGTCTGACTACGATTTCAGTCGTTCATCAGGAGATTGTGGGTTCGAACCCCATCGTGGTCAATTACCTTTTGCGAGCAGCAACAATCAACCGTTGATCGTTGCCCGCATGTTCTTCTTGTGATCCAAGGGCATGCCCGAGCGTTCCAGGTCCAGACGAACGTCCCTGCCTCACGACTAGCCATCAGGCTGGCCTGCTTTCTCCGCTCGCTGCTCTCCGTCTTCCTCCTCGTCCACCCCCTTGACTGCTGTCTTTCGCTCCCGTGCGCACGCGAGTGCCTCACAGGACGCTAGAAACGTCCTCACCTCGCTTGACCGCGCCTCCCACGCCTTTCCTGTCTTCCTCCCACTCGCTCGAACCCCACACGACCGACGATGGTGCGCAGCGTCTCTCGCAGCGTGGAGCTGCGCGAGCTGACCAGTGCACACTTCGCAGACCGCCATCGACTACGAGGCGGACACCGAGTTCAATGAGGCGCTGAGGAAGCATGGCATCATCCCTCCAAAGCAGAAGTCGTCCTCGCGTTCTCCGTCTCCGCCACCTGCGCCGCCCTCTCCGACCCTCTCAGAACTTGAACTTGACGACCTTGATATCGACCGAGATGACTCGGTTCGGCGGGAGAACCTCGAACGCGCGCTGGAGGAGCGCAAGCGAAGGGAGAAGGAGCGGCTGGGCAAACGCAAGTTCGGACGGGTGTACAACATTGGCAAGGTTGAATACAAGAGGGAAGTCACGGATGCAAGTAACGAGGAGCTGCCGGGCGAGCCGGAGGGATGGGGGACGGGAGTCGTCTGCGTGCTCTTCAAAGATAGGTGTGTCCGCGAGTTCTGCTGTGAATTTCTGCCGAATCCCGGCAATATGCTCAATCTATCTACGCGCTTGCATCACACAGCGTCCCGCAGTCGAAGAAGCTCATGCCGATCATCAACGAACTTGCCTCTCTATACCCCTCGACCAAGTTCGTCTCGATCGTTTCCGACCACTGCATCGAGAACTATCCCGACAAGAACGTTCCGACCATGATCATCTACCGGAAGGGCCAGATGATGGGCCAGGTGGTGGGTCTCGGAGCGGTGAACGGGATGAACGCAACGTTGCGAGGTGCGCTCCATTCCTCGATGCTAGTTCTCGGTTGGCATACTGAAGTTCGCCAGCAGACGTCGAGCGCATCCTGTTTGCCTTCCGTGGTATCGATTTCCACAACAAGGTCGGCTACGACGCCTCTCCCGCATCCGGCCAATTCGCCTCTCGTTCCGATGCGACCGCACCCGTCACAAAGGGCGGCGCGGCACCAGGCGAAGGGCGACCAGAGAAGCCGGAGAGTGACGACGACAGCGGGGACAGCGAGAACGACCAGAGCTTTGTTGGCGGTGGGCGAAGGAGCGGGATCCGGAGAGGGACGAAAATAACGAATGCGGCGATACGGAAAGGCGACGACGACAGCGATAGCGACTTTGACCTCTAGCGCAACGAGGGGAACGCGTCCACATGGCGAGCTCGAACGCGAGAACGGAAGAGCTCTCGCGATTCGCAGAGGCTCAGCCGTGTATCTGTCGCTCCTCGTCCGAGATCGTCACAGTGCAGTCAAAGCGCAGCGCTCCAATGCATGCGTAGTGTACGGCGGATAAACAGCTCAGAAGCCTGCAGATCGTCACTTTGGTCAGTTCTACGGCTCGATTGGCATGCAACGGCACCTCACGCACCGTACTTGCTTCCCGCCCCCTTCCTGTTCGCCCTCGCCTGTGCGATCCGCTCCTCGAGCTCGGCCCGGTTGTCGTGTGCGGCTGCGAGGAGAGACGAAAGCTGACCCTTGCGCCGGGCCATTCCGCCGATTTGCTTCGGGACCTGCGAGCGAAGCAAAGGTCAGCGGAACGCAACGATGGAAGATGGGATGCAAACGCACCCCCTTGAGCTGCGCAGACGTCTTCTCCTCTATACCAACAACCTTGCTCGGCGGGACCTGTCCCGGCCTGTTCGCCCACGCTTCCCTCGCTCTCCGTTCCTCCTCATGGACATCAACTATCCCACCCTTCGCCTCCACATCCTTCGGGTCAATTCCCTCCGGAACATCGTTTTGTTGCTGAGCCATCCAAGCCATCCACGTCTCGTAGGTTCGCTGGTCTTTCGCGACCCACTCGCCTGAGGGAAGCTGGGCGAAGCCGGGGTAGGGGTCGGAGGCAGTGGGCGTGCCGAATGAGGGTGCGGAAGAGCCGGACTTGGGATTCGGGGCGGAGGATACGGAGGGGGCGGCGGAGAGCAAGGGCGCGGAAGAAATGGAAAGCGAGGGTTTGTTGGGTGAAGAGGAGGCTGAAGACGATGGCGCGGTGGGAGAAACGACAGAGCCTGAGCAAAGACTCAAGAGTCAGCCAGATTCGACGGCCCAGTCTGAACGAGAGGACACACCGATGCCGAAGAAGTCGACAGCAGGCTCCCCTGATGCTGCTAGCTGTGCAGGCCGAGACGCTGTTGCCGCAGGTGCTTTGCCCTTTCCCTTCGACGAGACAGACGGCGGAACGAAGAGCCCGCTTGGCGGCCCGGCTGTGGCACCAGTCGAGCCGCTTGCGCCGTCGACACCATCCTTCCCGCCAAACAGGTCGTTCAATCCAGCGAGACCGGCAGCGGGACGGGCTGGCGCAGGCTTCGGAGGCGGAGGTGCGGCCTTGGATTTGTTCTTTGGCTTGGGCAGCATAGCCGCCAGTCCTGTCAATCCGCCCGCGTTGCCGCTGCCGAGCGATAACTTCGGTCGCTTCTTCGCCGGCTCGTCCGTCTCATCATTCATTCCTGACGCAGCAGAAGATGCGGAAGGTGGAGGGAGGTCGAGGAGGATGCGGACGGGTCCTTTGTCTTTCGTCTTCTTTGGCGGCTGCGGAGCTGGTGTTGGAGGTGTCGACGTGCTGCTCTTGGGCGCTGGCAGATTCAGGGAGGACTTGGGCGGCGGGAATTGGAGGAGAGACGTTGGAGCTGATGAGGCGGTCGCGGGCTTCGTCGACGGCTTGTTCTGCGGCGGCGGCGAGCCAGAGTCCGATTCAGAGTCGGAGCCGTAGTCTACGAGTCCCATTCTAGCAAACAGTGACAGCCGAGCGAGGCTTGCGGAGTCAAGATGCGAAGTCGCCTCCTTCCGCCCACCAACATCTCGCCAACCTTGAGCAGAGCCGCTGCCTGCTGCGATCCGCCCGGCACATCCAGAAAAGGCTATCGACAAGCCGCACAAGCCGCCCAAGCCGCATCACCTCGGTTTCTCGCCCTTAGATCCGCACCACTGTCTCGAAAGATGCCGTACCAGCTCTGTGTTCTCGGCTGCGGCACAATGGGTGTTGCCGTCCTGTCCGGCGTGCTGGACAACCTGCGGGCGCCGCGCTCGTCGAGGCAGTCGAATGGACCGGACGAGAGTGGCCCTTCGACGCCCATGGGCAGCCTTATCCTCGACAACAACAGCAACCCTTCGTCTCTGCCTGATCGGTGCGTTCCCACGCAGTCCTTCAGCCGTGCCCTAGCTCATGCCAATCCTGCCTGCAGTTTCATCGCCACTGTCAACCGCGCGGAGTCGGCCAAGAAGCTTCGCCGGACGTTCTTCGAGTTGGGCGGGTATGGGCCATCTGTGGAGGTGCGACAGGCGTCTGAGAACGTCAAGAGTGTCGCAGAGTCGGACGTCATCCTTCTTTGGTGCGCCCCAATTATCCATATCGTCTCGAGGTCCCTTCGCCGACTGTATCTCCGTTTGCAGCTGCAAGCCTCAACTCGCAGCGCACCTCCTCCTTGCTCCCGGCATGTCCGAAGCACTCGAAGGGAAGCTCCTCATCTCGATTCTGGCGGGTACGACGATCTCGATGATGCGCGAGTGGGTCCCGTCGAGCTGCACGGTCGTGCGGAGCATGCCCAATACCCCAAGCAAGGTGCGTCCCGCTCGCACTGTCAACGAGCAGCATATTTCAGGTCCGACTGACGTTTGAACGCTTTCTGCAACGCAGATTCGCGAAGGCATGACTGTCGTCTCCTCCCTCGACCCCTCAGACTCGAAGACTCCCGTCAACCGCGAGATCCTGATGGCGCTCTTCACGCCTCTCGGCAAATGCCGCTTTATGGACGAGAAGGTGCGCACCGCCTTCTCGTCTCCTGATACTGCCGGACAGCCAGCCTGACTTTCACCGCGACTCGTTGCAACAGCACTTCGACGCAGTCACAGCTGTCTGCGGTTCCGGTCCTGCTTTTGTCTGCGTCGTCTTGGAAGCTATGGCGGACGGAGGAGTCATGATGGGCTTGCCGCGGAGCGAGGCGCTTGAGTTGGCTGCGCAGAGTACGTTGCAGATCCCCTTCAATCCGCTGTGCCCTCTGCCTCTTGCTTCCCTGGCTGACTTGTAGTTTGGGCTTCAGCGATGCAAGGAGCAGCACGGATGGTCTTGCAAACCGGCATGCACCCCGCCGCGCTCAAGGACAGCGTCACGAGTGCGCCTCCTCGTCTTCTTCCTTCTTTTCGCGCGCGATGAGCTGACTCGGCTATCGATATTCATTGCAGCCCCTGGTGGATGTACGATCGCAGGACTGCTGAGTCTCGAAGGTGCGCTGCCTTTTCTGCTACTCGACAAAGCCATCCGAGCTGACTGTGGTCTTCCTTCCCTTCCTGCCACCCGCACGATACATCTCCGCCATGTGCGTCACGCTTTTTCGTCCAGACGCCCGAATGCGTTCGGCAGTCGCGCGTTGCATCCAGCTCACAGCAGAGCACGCCGCCGGGCTGGGCAAGAAGTAATGTGTAGCTGTCGTAGTAGCTCTCGTGCGGCCTGCACAGAGCATCTCGGAGTCAACATCGGCCAACCAGCAGACGGAAGAGTTGGTATTCAATCCAGCGAGCTTCTCTTTGCAAGCGACTGTCCCGACGGACAGCGTTCCGCGTCTCGCTGATGCTGTTCCGGAACGCGCGGGACAGATTATCCCGTGTTGTACAAGCAGCCTCATCGCTACTGCTGCGCCTCCTTGCTCCCCCTGTCCCGGTCGCGACCGCTCACGAGTCCGGGTACTCCGCCTCGACCTCTGCACTCGCCACGAACATCCACCTCCCGTCCGCCCTCCTTTCCCGCTTGCGGAAATACCGCCCAAATCCGTCATTGGCGAGAAAGCGGTCGACCTCGTCGTCGTCGACAGGCGTGTCGGTAACGTTCTCTTGCGCGACGTAGCGTGCTGAGCCGTCATCGACTACGACGTGGTAGAATGGTTGATTGCGGCCGTGTGGGAGGGTGTCGACGCGCATCTGGCGGATCCCTGCAAGCCACAAGTCCCGTCAGCGGAGTTCGAGAGAAGAAAGAGATCCACACGCACACTGCTCGCTCGCCTCGCACTTGTAATCCCACCCTCGAATCACCGCGACGTACCGGAATAACCGATGGCGGAAGACGTGCCCGGTAGGCCACTTGATCTCGCCGTTGACAAGTTTCTGCCCCTTGTTCGCCGCATCTTCCTCCCTGATCGCCTCGCACAAGACGCTGATTCGCGGTCTGACGTCCGCCGAAAGGATAGGCAGGGCGGACTCGAGGTAGTGCACGTCGAGGGGGTACTCGCTCTGGATGAGCGAGCACATCCACTCAAAATACTGGTCGACGTCGCGATCGAGTGCTGTCCGGTCGCCGCCGAGCAAGATTTGCGGGTTGGTGAGGATGAAGAGGGAGTGCGAGACGGAGTAGAGTGCTGCAATGGCTGTTTCGTGAGGGAGAGGGATGCCGGGCGCTTGCTCGCCTGTCCGGACGGCAGTGAGGATGTTCCGTGCGACTCGGAGGCACATCTCACGTGCCGAGGCGGGTTCGAGAAAGTGCGTCTCGCCTGCTTGGCCCATCGCGCCGAGAAGGCTGAGCAGCCGGTCGCGCGAGAGGATCTTGCCGGACGAGAAGACGTTGATGTAGGTCGATTCGTCAGTGCCTTCGTACGTCAACGCGGCGAGGACCGTTCCGGGAAATCCAACTGGTCGAACGCGGATCCTGAGTTCGCGGGCGATAGGGAGGCGACGGACTAGCGAGCAGTAGATGCCGACGAGGGTCATCGGCAGCGTGCCGTGGTTCTGTGCTGACGGTCCTGCAGCGCGGTTCCAGACCGGCTCAACGTACTGACAGTCGAGGTTGTGGTAGGCGCCCTCGATAGCCGGTTTGAGGCCGATCGAGCGAGCGTACTCGTATGCCTCGCGTGCGATCCACTCGAGGCGCTTCGAGCCTTCGAACGGAGGGTGCGACGTCGCTTCGACCAACTGCGAATGATTTGCGACGTGAAATCGTTCGCGAAGGAGGACCATCGGGTCGTACCCTCTGAATGCGCCGAATGCATTCATGCCTCGCTCGAAATCGTCGTCCGCTTCTTCGCCCTTCACATCTCTCAACGCAATCTCCCTCCAAACCCTGACCGCCTCCTCCCTCAACAGCGCCTTCCGACTCTCCCGCGCCCAATACTGCAAGCAAAGCCAACTCGACGGCCGTTTCTCCTCCGTAAACTCTTCAGGCTTCCACAACCGGTTCTCAATCACGTCTGACCCGAGTCGGCGCAGTTCTTCCATCTTTGAGAGACGCTTGGTAGGATGTGTCGCGAGTTCGCGGACGATCGCGCGAGCGCGGAGGTCATTTGTCGCTCGTTGGCGGAAGTAGTCGAAGGCATCGTCTTCGAATGACGGGCCTGCGCATGTAGGGGGACGGTGGCGGTGATAAGTTTCGTCGGCGATGGGTTTCCAGAGCAACGGTGCGAGTGCGAGAGACTTGAAGGATCGAGAGGCGAGCGCAGCGTTGATGAGGGTGGGGACGGTGGAGGTATCGCTTGGGTCGAGTTGCTGGAGGCAGAGGGTGACGAGTTCGGGTGGCAGAGAGACGCTCATGCTCGTTACCAACAGAACGAAGCAGTCGAGCGGGAGCAAAAGTGAGCGGTCGAGGCGAAAGCAAGCGAGTGCGAAGACGGACGGCATCGACATCTCGCAGGCACTGCGTTGAAGGGTCGACGACGACTTTGACACTGGCAAATCCTCGCTAGCCCGATCTGGTGGACGCAGAGAGGGGCGCCGGCGGATGAATGACGGAACTGGAGAAAATGCAAGCTAAAACCCTCTACAACATGCCGTGCCCATCCCCAGCTAATTAACGGCGGGCAGGTACCTTCTAAAGCGAACTGTTGGACGAGCGCGCTCAGCCCTGGAAGTCGGGGAAGCAGTCCTTGATGTCCTTGCTGTGCTTGTTCTCGGCGTGCTCCTTGAGTTGGGGGGCCTGAGGATTTGGTAGCGAGTCAGCATGTGTCGTGATGGGACGAACGCTATCATAAGAAAGGTAGGAAAGGCGGCAAATGGTAGGCAGTGTGTGGAAGGGTGAAGGAAGAGGGCGAAAACGCACGCGCGAGGTGTTCATGAAAAGCTGCATGCAGATCTTACACTTGAGGCTCATAGCCGCCTTATTGCTGCAGTAGGTGAAGCGCACGGATCCAGGACGTTATGCAAACGGCAGAGGTGGTAAGTCGAAAGGACGGGCAAGAGGAGATAGCGAACGAGCAGTGGCTCAGCAAACGTTCGCCCGACCTTCGACATCTCATCCCAGCCATATCCCGACGCTTCTAAAGGGAAAGGAAGCTTGTACGCACTTTGCAAGCTGCGAGGTGGGACCCTTCTTCGCGTCCTTCGCGTTCCGCTCGCGTTTCTGCTGTGCCTTCGCGCCGTTGCCCTGCAGATGCGTTCAGGGGATCATCAGCATCTCCAGCGCTTGGGATGCCCGCACGTGGCGGAATGGTCGCGTAAGATGGCCGGGGAGGAAGTGGCTTCGAGGGGGAAGAGGCGGGGTCGGGACAGCCGCGGGCGGGGGGACTGACCATGTCCTTAGGTGAAAAGTGTCTGTGAGCGGGTTGAGCGGGCCTAGAATGCGCCGGAACGAGTGTGCGTGCGAGCGAGAGCAGGGACGAGGCGGAAGGAGCGACTCGCGAGGTTGAGGGACGACTGTTCGCCCGCTCATAGCTGTGCTCGCTCTGTTGCCTGTTTAGCCGTTGCTGTTGTACTCTACACACTCGCTCGAACCCGTTCGAACTCGTCCCGTTGCTCTTGCCTCAGGCGATCATTCGCTTCACTCCGCCACTCGTTCGTCGACCTCACGCCTCTCGACTCGCTTGAACCGACTGCCTGGGACGATGAGGACATCGCTGAGGATATCGGGAGAGATTAGGGTACCCGGGTTGATCGAGGGACAGCATCCACCGGCACCCTACATAAGCCTCGCCGACTCTGTGCAGCTCCTCGTCAACTTCTTGCGCAAGGGGAAGGGCAAGACGACGCTGCTGACGGGTGCAGGGATCAGCGTAGACAGCGGGATCAGGGTGAGCGCCCTTGCACGCTCCGCCTTACCAGGCGAACCGCTGACCTTGGCTCCGCTACCCCCGTTCGTCTCCTCTGTTCCTGCCTCTTTCCCCTTGCGTTCCTGCGATGCTACTTATACCCATGCCAGGCGTACCGAGGACCTGGCGGAACTTACACGATCCGCAAGCATCGGCCAATCTTCTACGGCGAATTTATCCAGGACGAAGCGATGCGACGGCGGTACTGGGCCCGCAGGTGCGTTCGTTTCTCTTGCTGGCCGTTGCCAGAGATACTTACGAGCTTCGACTGTTTGTAGTTTCCTCGGATATCCGCCCGTACGGAGAGCGGAGAGCAATCCGACGCATTACGCCATGGCTGCTCTGCAGAAGATGGGTTACCTGTCGAGCCTGATCACCGTGCGTCCGACGGTCACAATCAAGCTCCGACGTTGACGATAACTGCCTCGTTTGCAGCAAAATGTCGATGGCCTGCACCACCGCGCCTACTCGGACGATCTCTCGCTTTACCTCTCCCCTCCCTCTGTCAAACCCACCGAAGCGCCGGACGCTCCACTCCCTCCCCTCGACCCCGCCATCCTCGAGCTACACGGCACTCTCCGCCACGCCCATTGCCTCTCTTGCCACACCCCCGTCGGGCGCGACTCGTTCCAAGACCGGCTGTCGGAACTGAATCCGGCGTGGCACGAGTTCCAGAAGGAGGTCGAGTCGGGGAAGAGGCAGGAGAAGTTGAACCCGGATGGAGATATCGAGTTGGGGCCGGGAGTGCGGTATGAGGATTTCCAGGTGCCGGCTTGCGATCAGTGTGGAGGGCCAATGAAGCCGTGCGTGCACAACCCTCTCGTCTTTCCCCACTCACAGTAAGCTGACATTTCCGCTACTGGCAGACGGGTCATCTTCTTCGGCGAATCCCTCGAACCCCTTACCCGCCGGCACTCCGAACACTTCGTCTCCTCCGCCTCGCAACTCCTCGTCGCCGGCTCCTCCCTCGCCACCTTCTCCGCTTACCGCCTCGTCCGACAAATGAAGGAGCAAGGCGGGCTTGTCGGACTGATCAACGTCGGCGAGTCGAGGGCGGATCCGATTGTGGATTGGCGAGTCGGGTGGGAAGGAGGAGCGGGTGATATTTTCCCTGAGGCGGTGAAGGAGTTGCTGAAAGATGAGAAGAGGCCGGACGTCAAGGCGGAGGTGGAGAGAATGTTGAAGTCTGGCAAGGTAAGGAAAGTGCCGCCTGGGCCTGCGGCGTCGTAGACTCTTCCCCGCAGCATAGCCGACATCGTTCGCTCGCATATATCGCCATCCATCTCGTCGACAAGATTGTGGCAAAGCAAGGAGAGCTTCAGACTTGGGAGGCTAGGAGGAGACGGTGACAACAACATTTGCAGATGCAGCAATGCGAGATGTACGACATGCGGATAAATAGAACGACACTCTAAGTCATGTAGCAGCGCTCCTCCCGCCTCGCGCTCTCCCACATCTCCTTCGACACCTTCGCAGCCGGGACAACTCCAACCTTGAGACCCTGCGGACCCGACAGGCCGACTTCGCTGCCGGTCTTCGTCCATTCGGATGAACCGAGGAGCGAATTGACAGCGTCGATGCAGTCGGCAAGCGTCGGAGGGAGGGGAAAATCGTCTTCGCTGATGCCGAGATCGTCGGTCGGCGACTCTGGTACGTCGCGCCGCTTGAGCATTTCGTCCGACTCCCGCACATCGTCCGATTGGACCGTCAGCACATCGTCCGCTGGAACAGGGGCCAAGGTCGCCTCGTCACCTTCCTCGCCCGCCCGCTTCGGCAATGCCCAGTCGCCCGCCGTCTTGCCGTAGTCGACTTCGGCCCAGCTTCGGATCCGGCAGTCATGCACGCGGTCGACGACGCTCTTCTCAGGCGGGAGGACGCGTAGCGGCGCTTGACCCCTTGTTGCGCGGACGCTAAGGGCGCTGAGAAGGATGGAGTGGCAGACAGGGTGGAGGTGATAGTGGTCCGGCTGCGAGTCGAGGAGAGTGGAGAGTTCCTCGAGATTAGAGCGAGAGGTGAGGAGCGTGCGAGGAAGGAGATGGGTCCAGGAAGACTGGCCGACGAGCGCGTCGGGCTCGTCGAAGATGTCGAAGGTTTCGGGCGTGTTGGGCAGAGGGGCGGAGAAGTCGTCGTCTCCGGAGGTCTCGGTGAAGAAGCCGACAAGGCGAGAGGGAGAGTCGAGGTGGAAGTTGATGAGCGCCGTCAAGGCGGTCTGCACGAGAGTTAAAGTCAGCAAGCTTGTCGGGAAGAACTGATACCGCAGAAACGCACCTTGTCTATGGCGACGCTGTCGCTGACAAGGAGAACGTGCTCCGACGCAACCAGCGCGCCGAGCTCGCCCAGGCCAGAACCGATGCTCGGATTGACGACCTGGACTTCCGGTCCGTAGGCGTCATCCTCTGTGTCGACGGAGGCGACGAGGATTTCCGAAATGAGCGGGGCTAGCTCGACGAGCTGCAACGTCTCAAGGTGGAGAGGCGTCCAGGACACCTTGCCTTGCGTCTCGAGGATGACGATCGAGACCTTGAAGTCAGCGGCTGGCGTCATGGGTAGGTGCCGCTGGAGAGGGTGCTCGATGACAGGGACGAGGTCGATCCACTTGAGTCGCAGGCGCTTGAGTAGTCGAATGAATGTCGCCCATTTGCCGCAGCGAGTTGCGCCGTTCCAGTCGGTGCGGTCGAGGTGGGAAGAGTGGAAGAGCATGCCGACGCCGGAGAGTGGCGAGCGAGGCAATGCTTTCAAATGGTAGGTACGCTCCTGTTCTGCCGATGTCGTGTTGATGCGGAAGAGGATGAACTCTTCGGGGCTGTCAACTTCGGCCATGAGCCGGGAGAGCGAGTAGGCGGAGGCGAACGTCTGCGTGTCGTCAAGGTAGAGCAGCCATGACGGGTCCTGCTGCTGGGCGAAATCCTCGAGGTCGTGCATCGAGTCGACGAGCGGGTCAGACAGCGCGCAGATGCAGTCGAAGTAGGCTTTGCGACGGATGCGGTCTGACGGAGCAGTCGAGCAAGACTGGCCAGGCTCGGCTGGATCGCCGCAGGCCTCGCAAAGAGCGTCGTACGCCGCCGCGGGATCAGCAGATATCTCGAAGAGCTCCCTCTTGAAGGAGAGGGGCGGCAGCTCAACTGCTTCTTGTCGAAGAGCGACGGCGTGCTGAATCTTTGGGTAGGTCTGCGCCTCCAACGTGTCGACCAAGTCGGCTGCGAAGGTTTCGGAAAGCACGCGGGAGAGAACGAGAACGGGGCGACCATGCTCGGACGGCGCGTACGGTTTCGTGCAGTCGTGGCCTTGCCGGGGGCAGTTGAGCGTATGCTCGATGGCGATGGCCGACGAGTTCGGCGCGCTGGGTAGAGAGGATGATAGCTCGGGGACAGGCGGAAGGGGCGCGCCTTCGACGTTGTCGAGGAAATGGTGGAAGAGGACGTTGTACGGGTTGTCGGTACGAGCGGCGATGCCGTGCGACCTGTTGCAGCCGTGTTAGCTCGATGATACGGTAGCAATGGCTCAAATGGGCGTACCAGTGATGCGCGATCGTGACAGGCTGGAGGCCGCACTTGACTTCACGCCTCGCGCCGAACCACTGGTAGTTGCACCCGCATGGCAGGACCTCGAGATCTTCTGGGAAAAGGCGGAAGTACGAGTTGATAAAGTCTTGCTCGCCCCAGACTGACGGCGTGCTCTGCATGATGCGGTAGTGGTGAACAACGGACATGATGTACCGCTGGAGGAAGCCGGACTCCTTCATCTTGGCGAGTTCGAAGAGGGCGACTCCGCCGTTGACCTGCAGAATTTCGAGCTCGCCTGCCTCGGCACACACTGTCGGCGGGAACCGGTCTAGCGCTGCTCGAGCAGGGACGTTGCCGCAGACGAGGCCTTCCGGTAGACGCCAGTGAAGGCCAATCGGCCAACAGACGTCGGGCTCGCGCTGGCAGACATCGCCCATGTCGACGGCCATAGAGACGAGCGCGCCGGGGTGGGCAAGCGGCTTGTCGTAGCAGGCGGCGAGATCAGACGTGACGGTTACGTCCGTATCGAGGTACAGGATACGGTCGGCGAAGGTGACGATCTCGGAGAGGAACATCTTGCAGTGGGCTGAGATGTGGATGTCGGGGTTTGAGAAGGGCAGGACCTGGCGGGCAACGAACGAGCACAGCGAGTGATCGTACACTCGCAGCGACATGTCGGTATCGGCGAAGAACTCGTACAGCTCTTCGTGGAGCTGGTAGGGCGCGATCAGGTGGAAGACGAGGCGCCGCGAAGTGGTAAAGTGGCGGATCGAGCGGATGACCGACTTGGCGTGCGGAAAGCGGTTCCGGTCGAATATGAGCGCGACGTTGAAAATCTCCTCGTCGCTAGGCCCCTTGTCCTCGGCCACTGACCAGCCCGTCGAGTTCGCAGGTTGCGCCTCTTCCGCTCGAGACGCCTCCTTCTGCGTATCATCGCTGCCCGACATGCGGCGGGCGAGGGCTGACCAGCTTTGATTTTCGAGCGAGACATGCGTAAGCTTGACGTGCACTTCGACCCGGTCACAATCACTCGACTGAAGCGGGTCGGAGACAATGCTCAACGTCGATCCTCGCCGCATCGCAACCGCGCTGACATGCTCGCCGAATCCCTCGTCCATCGTCGACCACTCAACGAGGACGTCCGGCGCTTCGCCAGGTCCGGCCACGAAGATGAGCGAAATGCGAGTTCCGTCGCCGCAGGTGTGGTGCGAGCGATAGTTGGCATCAACCGCAACCTCGAGCGGCTTCGGCGCTTTGAATGTGCGAACGGCCGCGATCCGTTCGCCACGCGTGTTGATCCATCCCTCCTGGAAGACGTCGTCGATGTAGGGTTTCGAGGCGAATGAGCCGTCCATCAACCATATTCCACCCTCAGCAACGGCCAGCGTGCTGTCCGCAAGTGACGGTGCCCAGTCGAGCAACTCCTTCGAGCCGAGCGCCGGCAAGGTCTCGAAGGAGTAGAACCAGCCTCCCCAGCCTTGCGCGACCTGGAAGTTCTCGCGTGAGTCGGTGAAAGCCGGCTCGACGTACTCGCGCGTGACGACACCCTTGAGGAGCATGATCGAGTGGGCGAGGTTGAGGTCCTGGATGCGCGGGTCGTTGAGAATGGGCGCGGTCGCGTGGAAGTGGGCGTCCCAAGGGTCCATCGAGAACTTCTGCAGCACCAAGATCGATGTCAGCGTGTCAGCAGAGGGGAGAGGGGCACGCGAACGCACCATACTCGCTCGCGCCGGGTCACTCCGCACGAAGATGAGCTCCTCAGGCACGACGTAGTGCTTCATCTCGCCTTCCCGACCCTCCGCAACCTCCTTCGCCTCCTCAAGCGCAAGCCGAGTCCAGAACTCCCAGTCTTCGCCCCCGACCTCGCGATAGGTCGAGAAAGCTCCCTTCGCCCCTAGGTCTGTGTCGTTCCCCCCACCATGCGACGACGAGGAAAGCCGGTCCCACGCTCGACGGTGGACGAAAATGTTGCCGCTCCCGTAAGCGTTGCTCATCAAGCCTGCACCAAGCTCCTGGCCGAGGAACCAGTACGTCCTGCGATGCGGCAACTCGCGCCCGTCCTCCCTCGGCTCAAGCGGGTTGACATCCGTCGCAAACTCATCGAGCCAAGTCGAGAGAGCCGCAGCGCCTGTCCAATTCGCAACTGAGACGAGTGTCGAGAGAGCGTGGGGCTTCAGAACGTCGTCGTCGTCAAGGAAGAGGAGAAAGGTGCCACGAGCGTGTTGAGCGGCGCGATTGCGGGCGGCGCCGAGGTACGAGTTCGTGATGCGGAAAAAGTGCCAATGAGACTGGTCGGATAGGAGGAGGGAGGAATTGCTGAAGTAGCGATTGGTGATGTCCTCGAGGCCGCTTAGCGTGTCCAGACTAGTCGAACCGTCGTCGACGAGGATGACTTCGAAGTTGGTGTACAACTGGCGGAGAAGCGAGTCGAGGAGTTGCGGGATGAGGTGCGGACGCTCGTAATGCGTGATGCAGATGCTGATGAGCGGATTGTTGTCGAGACGTGTGGCTGGTCGGACTGAGGGTTGGGTGAAAGGCTGCTTCGCAAGCCAGTGATGGAAGGCTACCCAGTCGTGCGCTGCCAACTGCGGCTCTTCCGCAGCCCGCACCGGCGTCCACGGCTTCGTCTGCAACTCCTCCAGCGTGTCGAGCAACTTCGCCGTGAAAGGCTTCACGAGCGGGGCGAAGGTCACTCGTTCGCGGTCTCCCACATGGACCAGCTCGGGAATACCGCCGATGTTGCTGGCGAGAAAGCGGATGTCGTGGGCGATGCATTCGAGGACCGTACTGGGCGAGTTGTCGGCAAGTGCTGGGAGAAGGGCGAGGCGCGACGGTTCGGCGAGATAGGCGAGTGCTTCGTCACGATCGTAAGTTGTCAAGAACTCGTATTCAAAGGTGGCATTCGTGTACTGCAAGATTGCGTCGAGAGCACCCTTGATGAGCGTGCTGATCGAGGTGCGGGTTGCGAGGTGCGTCTGGTCGCGGCCGAGGAACGTGATCTTCTCGATCGTGGCTAGCACAGGCGGAAGAGGCTCGGCCGTGTAGAGCGACTCGAGGACCGAGACGAGCAGGCGGACACCCTTGCGTTCCTCAAGCCGGCCAAAGAAGACGAGTTCGCGAATCGGCTCGACGTGCGCAAAAGGGGTGAGACGCATCTGTCGGCCGTTGGTAGTCGGTGTCGGAGCGATGGGGGGAACGGAGACGATATTGGGGATAACAAGCGCCTTCTCGTCCGGAACCTTCCATCCTCGCTGCCGCGCATATTCGAGGATGTACTCGCTCGGTGCAACCACCGCATCTGCCCACTCTGCCGTCCGTCGCTCAAAGACGCCGAGGTCGACAGCGTATTTGTCGATCGGGTACCGTCTGTTGAGCATGGCGGCCCATTCGACATCTGCGCCGTGCAAGCCGACGACGAGCTTCGTGTCGCGGAGGGCGAGTCCTTCGAGCTTGCCGAGCGACGCGAAGTAGCCGATGCCGGTGTTGTCTGGAAAGTGAACGATATCGAACGAGCCGTCTCGAGAGCGGAGGTAGCGCCATACTCGCATCGCAGCGACCGGCGTCCACGCTTGCGGAAAGAAGGGTCGAGGCTCCTTCTCGACGAATAGTAGCGAAATGCCTTTCGATGCGAGCCTACGAATGAAAAGTCAGCGTACTGCGCAGAGGACTGATCACGTATTCCACGCACTCTTCCCGCACCCGCTCCCGCTTCTGCACCGGGAAAACACCCGCCAGATGCGCCAGCAAGACGCTCGTCTCAAACTCCTGCCCTCCTCCCGCCGCAGCAAGCGTGTGCGCCAACTCTGAAAACGCGGTCCCGATTCCGCCGTTCTTGTGCAGGCCGGAAAACTCGGACGTGACAATGAGGACGCGTATAGGCTTGTTTCGCCGCGCCGGATCCACCTGCGAAGCGAGAGAGACGCCCCTTTCCTTCGCCCGGTCCTCCGCCTGCCAGGGATGCAGTCCCCTACGCCTCGCCGGCCGCGGATAGTTCTGGAACCGGTGCAAAATCGATCCCCATGCGAAGTCGACTGGCTGGCGGGCTCGTCGGACGAGGGTAGAAGGCGCGTCGAGGTGTTCCCAGCGAGGTTGGCAGATGCGCGAGAAGCAGCAGGCGGCGCACAGTGCGACTGCGATGACGATATACCGCAGCAGCCTGAAAACCCTGCGCGGGACTCTCCAGCGCGCCATCTGTCCGCGTACGAGCTGCCCGCTCTCCCAGACTGAGCGGTTGATGAGGAAGAGGACTTTGGCTGAGCCACTTCACCGCTTGCGCTTCGCTGGACTCGTTAGACGCTTGAAGCTGTTCCTAGACTCGCGTACTACTCCGCCGACTGACTCCCAGCTCACTCAGCATCGCCCGCTTTTTCCTTTCGTCGTCCC
Organism: Rhodotorula sp. S30-09; assembly: GCA_023628235.1. NCBI lineage: Eukaryota > Fungi > Basidiomycota > Microbotryomycetes > Sporidiobolales > Sporidiobolaceae > Rhodotorula > Rhodotorula sp. S30-09. Next base: position 132,661 of record JAMALD010000045.1, on the reverse strand, counting down.
CCACATCCCGCTCGTCGCACGCTCTCCTGCTTCTCCCTCTGCACCAGCGACAATGACGAAGGCTCAGGCGTTTCTCGTCGAAGGGGTCAATGCGCCCTTCAAGCTTACCGACGTTGTACTGGACGACCCGCTGGAAAATGGTGCGTCCTTGACAACCGGATAGGATTCTCCGGGCTGAGCTGACCCCTTTCTCGCCTTTTGCGGCGTAGAGGTCCTCGTGAAGATCACTGCCTGTGGCCTGTGTGTCCGCTTTCACGAAACGTTGACGCTCGCAACTCGTGCTGATCCTGCTCTCTTGTCAACAGCTGTCACACCGACTTCCTCATCCCCGCGGGGATCTTCCCCTCTCCTTACCCATGCACAGTAGGCCACGAAGGCTCCGGCATCGTCCTCAACGTAGGGTCAGCCGTCAAGTCTGTCCAGAAAGGCGATTCGGTCCTTCTCTCCTTCGCGCACTGCGGAGAATGCGGGTACTGCAAGGAGGGGAAGGTTGCGGCTTGTAAGGAGTTTTATGAACGTAACTTTGGGCGTGTGCGTAATGCGAGTGTAGGGGCGAGACCAGTAGGAAAGATTGTCGGTGAAGGGACGGAGGTTCATGGTGAGTTCATGGCAGTCGAGATTTCTAGTGCTCGCTGTAGCAAACCTAATTTGTGCATCCGTGCAGGCACCTTCTTCGGCCAATCATCCCTGGCCTCGCACTGCCTCGCCGTCAAATCCTCCATCATCAAAGTCCCTTCTTCAACCGACCTCTCGCTTTTTGCGCCATTCGGTTGCGGCTTGCAAAGTGGTGCAGGAGCGGTGTTGAACTTGTTCCACCCGGAGCGAGACGAGACGATCGTAATTTTCGGCCTGGGAGCGGTCGGGTTTGGAGCGTGCGGGCAATCCCTTCGCTCCTTCGAAAAGCCACAACTGATGCGCCTTCGTCCTCACACAGCTTCTGGGCTGCCGTTCACCTCGGCATCGGAACCATCATCGTCGTCGACCTCCTTCAATCCCGTCTCTCACTGGCCTCCTCGCAAGGCGCGACACACACCTTCCTCGGTGCCTCTCCCTCTCTCGTCGCGGACATCCACAGAGCAACAGGTGGGATGGGCGCACACTATGCGGTCGAATGTACGGGCATCGCGAGGGTTTTGAGGAGTGCTTGGGAGGCGGTGAGGAATGGAGGGAAAGTGTGTAGTGTGGGAAACCCGGGGCCGGGGGTGTTACCGCCTTTCGAGTACGTCGCGACTCTTTCTTCATGTCGTGTCTTGCTCAGCGTGGCATGGCTTGAGATGAGCGCGACTGACATACCGCCGTCTTTTGCAGCATCAACGACCAGGTCAACACGAGCAAGTCGTGGTGCGGCCTCGTCGAGGGCGACTCGAACCCGCCAGAGGTGAGTCGCGTTCAGTGCATACCTTGAAAGCACGTCTGTTGACGCTTGGACTACGCCAGTTCATCCCGCGACTCATGAAGTGCGTCCCAGCCTTCTGCTTCCTCCTTTTTCGTCTCCCCCCCATGTTGACGTTCTCCATCTTCGCAAAGACTTCACGCCAACGGTGAGTTCCCCGTCGAAAGCATCTCGAAGGTCTACCCGGTCGTAGACTTCGACCAGGCTGTTGAGGACATGTGTGTTACGGTTTCCACTTTCTCGCCCGACTGTCTCGCTGACTCTGCTTTGCTTTGTACGCTCGCAGGAAGAAGGGCGTGGTCGTCAAGCCCGTCATTTCGTTCGTTTGAGGAGGAGGACCGCGCTAATTCGAGCAGTATTCGACGGGGTACTCGACGGAATAGAATTGGTACCTTGTCCGCGACTACTGAGCGGTGGTGAGCCGCGCCAGGAGCCGCTAATGTAAGCGAGAGGTTGGGCGCTTCTGCGGCGGCTGCGTTCTTCCCATTCCCTCCGCTTGCGTCCTGCCCTTCTCGCTCTCTCTTACTCCCGCTTGGATGCTCAGAACTGCTCTGCGGACAATCACAACACCGCTCGTCAGCTGCACACAACCCACCGCACACCTCACCGCGCACTTCTCCCACTTCCCCCGCTTCTCGTCTTCGTTCGCTATGGCGCCCTTCGCAACGATCCAGCTCAACGGCAATGAGGTCGAGGTGCCTACCGGCCTCTTCATCAATAACGAGTGGGTGCGTGTGCGCCCGACGAGCTTACACCCGTCCCACTTGCTGACCTCGAAGTGGTCTTCCCCTCCCTTATCAACAGCACGACGCCGCAGACTCGTCTACTTTCGAAGTCCTCAACCCTGCGAACGGTCAAGTGATTACCTCTGTCGCCCACGGCAAGTCGGAGGATATCGACAAGGCTGTCGCTGCGGCTCGTAAGGCGTTCAAGACGACTTGGGGCAAGAACGTCGGCCCTGAAGAACGGGCGAGCCTTTTGCTTAAGCTCGCAGACTTGATAGAGCGGGATCAGCAGCTCCTGGCCGAGATTGAGAGCGTCAACGGAGGAAAGGGCGTCCGGATCGCACGCGACCTCGACATTGGCGATACGATCGGCTGCTTGCGGTGCGCTCGCGACTCTCATCTCTGCGTATCTTGTCTACGATGCTGAATTCCTCAACGCAGGTACTACGCCGGTTGGGCGGGCAAGGTGCACGGCGAGACGATCGAGACGGCCCCGAAGACCAAGCTGGCGTACACTCTCCTCGAACCCCTCGGAGTCGCTGGCCAAATTATCCCCTGGAACTACCCTGTACGCCCCATATCCTTCGTCTGCATTTCCTCGCTGACCTCAGTCATCATGCAGATTGGCATGTGGGGATGGAAGGTCGCTCCTGCTCTCGCTGCGTAAGTCTCGCTCGCCACCCGCTTCCCCCCTCGCTAACGATATTTGCGCCACGCAGCGGCTGCTCAATCGTCATGAAGCCCTCGGAACTCACGCCCCTCAGCGCCCTCTACCTCTGCAACCTGATCAAAGAAGCCGGTTACCCCGCTGGCGCCGTCAACCTCGTCCCTGGTTTCGGCCAAACCGCCGGCGCCGCGATCGCGAGCCACATGGACGTCGACAAAGTCGCCTTCACCGGGTCGGTCATGACCGGTCGCAAGATTATGGAGGCGGCGGCGAAGAGCAACCTCAAGAAGGTTACGCTCGAGTTGGGAGGAAAGAGCCCTGTTCTGGTCTTCCCCTCGGCGGACCTCGAGGAGGCGGCGAACTGGGCGGCGCTCGGATGCTTCTTCAATAGTGGTCAGGACTGCACGGCTGGTTCGCGCTTGTTGGTCCACGAGGAGGTGCACGACAAGTTTATCGAGATCCTTGTTGCAAAGGCAAAGGCGTGCGCGATCGGAAACGTGCATTCGCTTCCTCCTTCACCTCTCCCTCGCAAGCTGACGAGTTGACTGGACCCGCAGCCGCTCGACGAAGCGACCTCCTTCGGCCCGCTCATCTCCTCCGCACAGCGGGACAAAGTGCTCTCATACGTCGACTCGGGCGTCTCGGAGGGTGCCAAGATCGCTACAGGCGGCAAGAAGTGGAAGGCCGACAACGGCGGGTTCTACGTCGAGCCGACTGTTTTGACGGGATGCAAGCCGAGCATGCAGTGCGTGCGTGAGGAGGTGAGTACTGTGCGCTGACTTCAAAGCTTGATAGGTCGCTGACGGCGAGTGGGCAGATCTTCGGACCGGTCATGTCGGTCATGACGTTCAAGAGCGAGGAGGAAGCGCTCGACATGGCCAACGATTCGATCTACGGGCTTGCGGCGGGTGTCTTCACAGGTCCTTCTCGCTCGTCCTTTCTGACGGGACGTTTGAAGCTGACTGAATCCGTGCTGCAGGCGATGCGAAGCAGGCGATGCGAGTTTCGAGCGAGCTGAGCGCTGGCAGTACGTCCCATCTCCTCCCGCCAGCCTGCGCCGCGCGAAGAATTTGTGCTGGACTGGACTGCATGAAGCCGGTGAGGAGTCGGGACTGACGGTTTTCCGCACACCGCACAGCTGTCTGGGTCAACCAGTATAACGTTCTCTCAAACGCCGTTCCCTTCGGCGGCGTACGCCAGTCCGGTATCGGTCGCGAGCTCGGTCTTGCGGGCATTAAGGAGTACCTGTGTGAGTCGGTGTCTGCTGACTGCTGTAACGGAATAGCCGCACCCGCATCGGAGCGGCTGCCCTCCCTTTGAGGTGGATAGCGCCTGACAACATGTTCCTCTTCCTTCGCAGCAACCAAGTCTGTACACCACAACATCGGCGAGGACCTGTGCGTCTCGCTTTATCCTCAGTAACATTGGCTTCAACTAACCTTCCCTCCTCCCGCAGCTCCTGGCCTCTCTGAGCGCCGATCTCCCGGGTTCTTGTGTAGCTTCATCCGTCCGCAATTGCAGTCAAGCAGTCTTTCGAACGACTGCGACACGAGGAGAGCGTGTAGCGATTTTATATATCCCACGAGGGAGAGCGTGCAAGTGCTAGCATGCGAAGAGGAGAGAGAAACGGACGAGAGTTTTCGAACGAGAAAACGTATTCTAATCACGCGCCGGCGCCGACGCCTACACCTGCACCGTCCGCCCAAGCGCACCCGAGTTGAAGCGACCCATCGCTCCTCCCCGTCCCCGTCCCGCTCCTCCGCGTCCGCCCCGTCCGCCACCGCGCCGCTCGCGCTGCTGCCCGTCCCTGCCGCCACGGTGATCTCCTCCGCCCTGTCCGTCTCCGCGCACACCGTCGGCGCGCTGCTCGCCTTGCGAGAGCTTGGACTCGAGGTAGCGCTCTGACGAGTCGGTGAGCTGGGTCGCGCGGTCGACGAGCTGGAGCGCGAGGCGCTGGAGGTGCGAGAGCTCGCCGCCGTCTGCTGCGACCGAGCCCGAGGACGAGGACGACGCGGCGTGGTGGAGGACAACGACGCCGGCGACCTGGTCGAGCGAGGCGGCGAGGGTCTCGTCCCAAATCATCTTGCTAACGATCGAGGTGGCGGTCGAGAGGGGGAGGTCGAAGATGGAAGCAAGGTGTGCCAGCGAGAGGGTCGAGTAGATGGACGAGTAAGTGAAGAGGTATGTTCGGAGACCCTCTTCCTGGATCTTGCGCGCGAGCATGTCCTTGACGTCCTTCTCGTTCGGCATCAAACTCCACACCTTGATGGCGTGGACGAGCTCGACGCACTTTTGCCAGTCGCCCTGCTGGAGCGCCTTGGTCGCCTGCATGACGTGGTCACGCTTGTTCTCGGGCGGACCGACAAACACCTGGCGGTTCGCATAGTCGAGCATGCGGCGGAACGTGCGCGAGACGACCTTCTTCTTGAGCTGCTCGGGGTCGGAGCCGGCCTGGGCCATAAGGGGGACCTCGAGCAACATGGACGAGACGAGGTAGACGACCTCGAGGAGTTCGAGGTTGATGTGCATGTGGAAGGGGACCTGGCGCTGGCGCTCGGCCTTCTCCTGCTCGGGCGTAAGCGTGGTGTAGCGCTGAGCCTGGACGCCCTGCGCGAGGAGCTCCTTGACGCGCTGGGTGGCAAAGATCTCCTGGAGGGTCGACTGGGCCTCGCGGATCAAGCCGAGGCGGAAGGCGCACAACCCAACCTGGACGACGGTGCGGTTGTAGAGGATCTGTGTCGAAACGTCTGCGTTTCCGACCGTGTCCTGGAGGTGCGACATGAGGAGCATGTCGCGCGCGGTGTAGTAATCGTCGTGGAGGGCGTAATGGTAGATATGCGAGAGCATGGCGCGGGTGCGGAGGAGGGAATTGTCCGTCTTGTAGAGGCGGATGCAGAGCGCGCGTACGAGCGCGAGCGCCGAGAACGACGACTCGGTCGAGGTGCCGACCTGGGACGCCCAGATCGTCGACTTGCTCGCAACCGACGGCAAGCTCGCCTCGAGCGCGCGGGTGACGAGGTCCGGCTTGGAGTAGATGTGCTCGAGGCGGCGCATGACGGTGCGGTCGAGGTGTTCACGCTCGCCCGTCTTCTCGAAGAGGACCTGGGCGCCGACGATCGTGGCGTAGATGACCTTCTCGTCCTTGAGGCGGTCGATGTACTCGCCCTGGTGCGGGTCGAGATTCTGCAAGCTCTTCATGAACTCGTCGTCGAGGCGCTCGACGAGGGATATGACGCTTCCGCGAACGACGACGACGGGTTCGTCCTCAGTGGGCGCACGCTCAACCTGATCGTCGTAGTCGGGCGCGTTCTCGCGAATGGCATACGACGGGTCCTCCGTGAGAATCGCCACAAGCGCATCGAGTTGCTCCCTCGCTGCAGTCCACGATTCGAGCGGCATGTACGCCGACGTGGCGAGGTTGTAGTCGAGGTGAGATGCAATCAACGCCAAGATCACGCGAACCTTCTGATAGGTAGTCGTAGCGACCTTGAGCAATCCCTCGAGTGTGCGGATCTGCTCGCCGCGATCCGTGTTCTTGCGACCACGAGCCTCGAGAACCTGCGCGAGAGCCTTGTAGATACCCTCCGAGGAGGTGGGCTCTTTGGCGCCCGCAGTGCCCTTTGCACCCTTCGCGCCGACCGTCTCGAACCCGTCGTCGTCACCCTCCGCATCCGCCGCAACAGCCATCGGGCCCTTCTTCTTGGGCGCTGACGCAGCCGCAGCAGCCGCAGCCGCCGCGACCGCGGGTGCATTGAGGGAGCGCTCAAACTCGTCGGGGTCGGCACGGTACTTGGCAAGCTGGGACTCGTGTTCGCGCTGGGCCTTCTTGACCTTTTGCTTCATCGAGTTGAGGGCCTTGGCGTTGGTCGCGTTCATCTTCTTGCGGTTCCCTTGGGCCGCGGCGACCATCTCGTCGAGTGACGAGAGGATCTTGAAGAACCCGACGGGGATGGGCTCGGCCGTGTTCGCCTGCCGAGCGGCGAGGCGGACGAGCTTGTCGAATTCTGCGCGCGCGCATCAACCGACTCAGTACACATCTTCGCAGAGTGAACTTCACGCGACGCACCGTTCGAGATCGTAACCCAGTCGTTGATTTTCGCGCCATTCTCGATCGTCTTGACACTCGCATCGACCTCATCCGCCCTCTTACTCTTCGCACTCTTGACGACCTTGGCGCGCTCGTCGTCGCTTGAGTCGTCCGAGTCGGCCGCAGCGCCCTCGGAGCGAAGGAAACGCGAACGAGCAGGCTTCTTCGTCTCCTGCTGCATCGGCTCCTCGTCCGAACCGCCCTCCGACTCTGACTCTGATTCGCTGTCACTGTCGCTCGAGTTGCTGTCGCTCCCCGTCTTGCGGAGGAGGTTGCGCTTGGGCTTGGCAGCGGGCGTGGTCTTGGGTGCGGGCGCGTCAGATTCGGATTCCGAGCCCGAGGAGCGGAGCTCTTCCTCGTCGGACGAGGCGGAGGACGAGCTGTCCGAGTCGGCTGCGCTGCGGAAGAAGGACGACACTGCGGGCCGAGTGGGAGTGCGAGGGGAGAGGTCAGTTTGCGCGGTCCGCGATAGGGTGGAGGGTGGTGAGGGGACTGAGAGAGTCCCAGCCGCGCACGCAGACACGCCCTAAGAGGAGTATAGCGCGAGACGCCCGTTGTTCCCCTCTTTCATCAAGTCGCGCGTGCAGAGAGAGAGTCCGCCGTGCGTCCCCTCGCGCGCCAGTCCGAGCCGCTCCAAAGCAGTGCCCCCAGAAAATCCTCTACGAGAGTGCCGTCCATCCACGGCAGTCCCAGCGAGTTGTCGAGAGCGAGTTGGTGCGAGGGGAGATTTGGGCGGGTGGTGTCGCGAGGAGAAGACGCGGGTGAGCGGGAGTTGGACTGGGTCGGTGGGCTCACTTTCTGCGTTGTTGCCCTGTGCTTCTCGGTGTAGCAGTGCGGCTGTGAGTCGGTGAGCGAAGGAGGCGAGCGTGGTCGACGACGAGACGAGGTCCAGCTCAGCCGACGACTCGCTCACCCTCACTCGCTTGTGTTCAGCCAGAGGCAGTCACGATGTTCACGCGCAGGGCAGCATCCACCGTGCGCACGTACGCCACCCAGGCATCCCAGTCCGCCGTGCGTCTTCAATCCCAGCGACAACGCCCGCACCAACGACCGCATCGCCCTCGCTCTCACTCCCTCGCGCGTGTGCTGACCACCGGTCTTGTCACACAGGCTCCCCCCGTCCAGCTTCACGGTGAGCACAGACTTGCAAGCGAAGTGGGAGGACGTGATGGGACTCGGTTGCCGGGTCACCACCGCACCCCCTCCCTCTCCTCGCCCAACAGTCGCACGGCTGGGCTGGGCGCTAACGGTGCTCGTATCGGGATGCAGGACTCGCGGGCAAGTATGCGTCGGCTCTCTACACCGCTGCCGCCAAGAAGAAGTGCGTTTCACTCCATCTCCCTCCCCTCCCATTGCTCCGCTGTCGAGTCGCGCCTCGAGCTGGTCGGAGCAGGCCTGCTTGGGCGTGATGAGCTTTGTAGAGCGATCGGGGGCTGATCATCTGCGACTGACACGGCACTCGACTCGCCCGCAGCGCCCTCCAGCAGGTCGAGGCCGACCTCAAGGGTGTCCGTTCGACCATCGGCGCTGACGCCAAGATCCACGACTTCCTCTCGAACCCCGTCCTCTCCTCCTCGGACAAGCTCGCCGGCATCGACGTGTTGCTCAAGGCCGCTTCTCCCAAGGGCGCGTCGGATCTCACTCGCAACCTGTTCGTCGTGCTGAGCGAGAACGGCCGCCTGTACGAGACGGACAAGGTCATCGAGGGATTCGCCGAGTTGATGCAGGCCTACCGCGGAGAGGCAAAGATCACCATCACCTCTGCCCAGCCGCTCGACAAGGACGTCCAGAAGCGCCTCGAGGAAGCCCTCAAGCAGTCCAAGGTCGCGTCCGAGGCGAAGAACGTCGTCTTCGAGTACAAGTCGAACGAGTCTGTCCTCGGTGGACTCACTGTCGACTTTGGTGACCGCACCATCGACCTCTCGGTCGCCTCGCGCGTCTCGCGCCTCAACCAGCAGCTCGGCGGTGCGCCGCGTCCCGTGATTTCTCACTCATCCCCTGTGTTGACCTGTTCGCGTCTGCAGAGGGCATCTAAGCGGGATTTAGGTGGGATAGACGAGCGGTGGATCCGTCGACTCGGAGGAGGGTATCCGTGAAAAGCACAGCCGTACAACTATGACCGTTTCGCTCGCGCCGACTGGATCGCTATGATGCTCTGGCTGGCGAGGCTCGGAGGGGACTGCATGGCGGATCAGCGTCGGAGGGATACGATGCCACGAGCCACCTCTTTGCCTCTTTCGCTTTCTCCACCTCTCGTTTTCCCTCTTTGCCTCGCAACGACTGTCCGCCTCTCGCCCTTACGCTCGCCTCTGTCCGATGAACCGCGACAGCGTCTCCGCCTCGTCGCCAAGCCACGCGGTGTCGCAGGAGGGGGCTTTCCGCCGCACGACTGGATCCTCGCTCGCTCTGCCTCTCTCTCCCTCCTTCCGCCTTGCTCTCGACGATACAAAGCCGTACGCATCAAGGCTGGGCGGCCACTCGCAGGTGTGGGGCCAGCCACCTCGAATGCTCCCCTTCTGTCCCCCCCCCCCCCCCGACACCTCGCTAAGCCCTTTCCTCAATTGCTACGACGCTGCACACCCTGCGCATGACTGGACACTCACGGACTGTACTCAAGTTAGACGACCGCCCTGCCAGCGCGCATCCGAGCGGACGGAAACGACGCAGCCGGAATCATGAACCTTTCTTCGCCGCCCTCACTCGCGAAACACCTCTCGCCTGCGATTGCAGAAGCTCAGCAGCATCCACTCGGATACGTAGAGGATGCGGATAGGCTCGCTCAACTCGGATACGAGCAGGGTCCGTCCATTAGAGTGCGAGGGTCTCGTTCGTCTCGCCGAGCTCACGCGTGGATGGTCGGCGTTCGAGCTTCGGTATCTCCTTCTCCATTGTCTCGATCGTGAGTCCCGCTCCTTCCCCCTCGGCGAAACCGCAACTTGACCCTCCCGCTCCTCCTCGCAGTGTACCGGCAGCACGACCGCTTTCTCAGTGGGCTTGATGAACGGCGCACCTGGAGTCATGTCTATCGGCTGGATCTGCGTCTCGGTAATGACGATGTACGCCCTCCTTGCGATCCTACAGTCAGGACGCCCTCCTGACCGCTTATCTTACAGGTTCGTTGCGCTGTCGATGGCCGAGATTGTACCGGCTATTACTTCGGCTGCAGGACCATACGCCTGGGGCTCGGTCCTGGCGCGGGAGAAGTGGTCGCCGAGCGTTGCTTCCTCTCCCGCGATACCAACCTTTTTTGCTCATCTTGAGACGGGTCCAGGTTCGCCGCCTACCGCACCGGCTGGTTCAACTTCCTTGGCCAAGCAGGAGTTATTACCGCTATCGTCTTCGGCTACGCGACTTTCAGTGGGCTCTTCGCTCCTTTACAGCCGAAACAACCTTGTCCTCGCAGTCGCAACCGTCGCCGCCCTCCGGGGCTTCGTCATCACCGGCCCCGCGCGTGAAAGGCAGCCACACCGCCCTGCTAATCTTCGCCGATCTAGTAAACACAGTCGGGATCCGTTTCCTCGGCCACCTGAATCGTTTCTCGATCTTGATTTACTCGGTCGGGGTCTTCTCCATTCGCCTGACGTTGCTTGCGAAGGCTCCGACGCATCAGACGGCGAGGGAGGTGCTTGCGACGTATCTTAACGAGTCGGGGTGGGGAGAGAGGGCGAGCCCGGCGTATGTCGCCTTGACTGGGCGAGTTCTTCGTTCCCTTTCCATGTCTCCCTGCGAATGTACAGGACGGAACTATATTTGGAGCGCTAATCGGTCTTTGGGCGCTCTCGCTGACTTCGCTGGCTCTACAGTATCCTCCTCGCGCAATTCACGATGACCGGTTCGTCGTCTCCCTTCTTTCCCATCCCCGCTCGGCTGACACGCCTCACGATTGACGGTAGGATTCGACGCGAGCGCACACATGGCGGAGGAGACCAAGGACGCCGGTCGCGCGGCCCCAATCGGTGTCATAATGTGCCTGTCGATTTCGCTCCTTTGTGCCGTCTTTCCTTCGTGACTCTGCTTGCTTTCCCGGCTCACTGTGCTTCCGGCAGCCGTGGGCCTTCCATGGAAACCGCTACTGGCTATCGAACTTCCAATGTTCATACGTCTGTCGGCGTCTCGACAGTCTTCGGCTTGCACCACCTCGTCTCGCTCCTCTTCTCGATGCAAGGCTACGACAGCACCGTCGTCCCAGCCACCGGCCAACCGGTCCTACAGATCTGCCTCGACGTCTTCGGCCAGAACGGAGGAACAGCCGCAGCCGCCATAATCATCTGCTGCATCACTCTTTGCGGCACATTCTCCGTCACTTCCAATTTGCGCATGCTCGACGCCTTTAGTCGCTAACGCGCGCTGTTCGGCTGGTTCGACCACGTCGACGAAAGGACCCAGACGCCCGTCAGGACCGTCTGGCTCGCCGTCCTCCTCGCCTTCTGCCTGGCACTGCCTTCATGAGCATCAAGAGTTGCGTACGTAGCCGTGACATCCATCGCTACGATGTACGTACCGTCTCTGGGGCTGTATGGCGAGAAAGTTGGGACGATTCCGAGCTGACCTTCCCAATTTCCCTCCTTCCAGCGGCATATACATCTCATATGTCCTCTCAATCGCCATCGGACTCGCCTTCGACCAGCACCGCTTCCGCGCAATCGAGGTCAGTCTCCGTTTCTGCGCTTCGTCGTCCTCTTCGCCTCGAGTCGCTTCCCTTGCTTATCCTTTCGCTTTGCAGGCCCTGCGCCATCATTGCGACTGGCTACGTTATCTTTGTCAGGGTTGTTTTCTGCCTTCCAACTATCAGCCCAGGTTCGTCCCCTCCCTCGATCCCTCCGGCCGAAGTCTGCCTACATCTCCCCATTCAGCCGATCGCTCACTTCTCGTTCTGGCACATTCTATTCAACAGACAGTCAACTCGCAAACGCTCAACTGCACCCCACTCGCAGACCGCATCGTCTTACTCTACATCATCATTTCATTGTTCGGCTGGGCCCGGCACTGGTTTCGCGGTTCTCGACAAGGTACGCCTCGCTCCTTCTTCGCCTCTCTTTCTTTCGCCTTCGTCACTAGCGACGTTGCAAAGCTTACTTGACTTCTTTCACCGCCGCAGAGGCCCTCAACTCAGTGACCGACGCCGCGCTCAAAAGTTCGAGCCAACCTTGACCGAAGACAAGGGCGTCGTCGGTGGTGGAAAGAGTGAGGCGGACTTGGCGGGCGGCACGAAGGTCCAGCAAGTGTTGACGAAGTGAGCGGGTTGTTCGAGTCAGAGTGTGCGTCCTCTTCCGTTAACCTAGTCTGTAGCGGGATCTCGTAACAATCATGAGGTGTGCAAAGGTCCTGTTTGGCTCGCGTCTGACGGACTAGATCGTGCAAGATGGACAGAATCTACAGGACGAGGGAGAGGAAAACGACTACAGAGAGGGGCTGGGCTTGAGAACGAGGGGGTACAGCGAGGTGGTACAGCGAGGGGGTACAGCTAGGGGGTACAGCGAGGGGTGCACGTAGACGTGTGCAGGAATGGGAGGCGGAGGAGAGAAGCACGGACTGACGATACGGCAGACGAGATAAGTGACGGGTATGGGTGGAGCAGACTGAGGCGGACAGACAGGTGTGGGCGTGGATGGGAGATTGGAGACAAGAGAAGAGCGCAAGTCAGACGTAAGACTGGGAGGAAAAGTAGGAGAGTGGCGGCGTCGGAAGCGAGGTCGAGCAGGCTTGCTGGTCGAACCTGCGGCGAAGGATGGCAAGTGAAGGACGATTGCCGTGCCCGACGGATGAAGCTGCGCCGTGGCGGACCAACACGCATCGAGGCGGGTACGGCTGCTGGTGAGCGTGAAGGGAGGACGGGTAGGGACGGTGGATAGGCAGAGGCGGCGAGCGGTACAAGGGAAGACGGCGAATCCTCGGCGTGAACGAGGCAGTCGTCCTATTCTTGCGCTTGCTCTACGACCCCATAAGGCAGCGTGAGCAGGCAAGGCTCGGAGGAAGGGGGAGGAAACTAACCGTGTTATCCTCAGATGCCTGCGAAGCGCCGCTCTTCACGCAAGTCGCGCAGGGTCGTCCAGCTGCGCACCCAGCATGTAGGCTCTGCGAGTAAAATAGATCAGAGGGGACATCACGAGGATCGGAGCTCGGCCGGACAAGCCGGCGCACCTGGCTACTGGGAGGAGAAGAGAGGTCAGCACCTGGCGAGGCACAGGGACGGCCACCGACGCACGCTGATGGAGACACTCGCTGTGCATAAGTCTTGCTGGAGCGAGAAACTGCACTCGGCGCGACGGACGAGATGGACGAGCGACACCCCGAGCCGGGTGCAGCAGTCGAGTCCTCCGTCTCCGAATCGCTGTCGACGAGGTCGAGTACTTCTATCGGCTTCGAGCGTGGTAGCGGGATAGAGACGGGGGGCCTGGGTGAGGCAGGGGGCGGAAGGTGACGGGCGAGGCAAGGAATTGAGCGGATCGGTGGGAGCTGGGGACGGCGGGCCGTGTCCATGGTCGTCTAAAGAATGCGTCGGATGCTTGGTAGGCCCTCGAGGGGCCGCTGCGGTGATAGCGCGAACCATGAGGAGAAGCAGGAAGGAGAGAGGCGCGGGAGAGGTCGGAGCGGGCACGCGAAGCGAAGCTCCTGTTCGGGCGGGCTGACCGCGTGATTGAGGCGACGCGTGTCAAGGAGGACAGAGCGCAGACAAAGAGGAGCACGAAGCGTCGAGCCAAGTTAGGATGTTGGCGGCAACTTCGCTCGTATGACTGGGTGCATTGCGGTCAAGGGTACGCTGGAGGCGGAACCTTGGTTGCTGGAGTGATGGGGCCGGCGACAGGTCGTGCGCGAGATTGGAAGGGACTGTTGATAGAAATCGAGAGGGACGGGCGGGTGGAGCCGGCGGAAGAAGAGCGTCGCCGTCTGCCAGCTGCGAAAGCCGCTGCCGCAGCAGCTGCCGCCGCCTTTGCCGCTTCTCGCTCACGAGCGACCTCGAGTTCCCGCAAGACCGACCGAGCACCGCGCAGGCAGACCTCAGCGCGCTCCTCGCTGCCTTCCTGTCCGTACTCGAGAAGCTCCTCCACGCTCGTGCAGAGCGAGTAGTGGTCGTCGAGGGCAACCTGGGCGGCCTGCGCCAAGGCGGTGGACATGCCGCGCATCTTGACGAGCGGGAGACCGGTCGCTTCGGAAGTTGTGCGAGTTATGCTGACAATGACAGGGAGGTGTGGTCGTGTGGCGGAAGAGGGAATGACGAGAGTGCATCCGCCGAGCGCACCAGGCGCGAGAGCGGGATCTTGCGTGGCGAAGTCGTCCTTCTCGATCGGCGAAAGCAAGGACGCCGCGGATCCCCTTCGCCCATGCTTCGCGTCTACATCTTCTCCAGCGGCCTTCGTCGCAACTCGCAGCACGCTTCTCCACAAGCCAGAGCCTTTTGCTCCGATCTCTGCGGACGTCCTCTGCCGGTCCTGTCGATCCCGTCCCCACTCAGGCGGCGGGACGTCGAAGTCAAGCCGCCAGGCATCCGGGTCGACGTTCTCAACCTCGAGGCTGAACCTGCCCTTGCCGAACGTCCCGCCGAAGAAGCGCACTCTCGCCTCGTGCCCATCGTCTCGCGAGTTATCCGCGACGGTGAAGACGACGCGGTACCTGCCTGCCTGCGCGTCAAACTCCTCTTCGCGGACGTGTATCCGCCCGCACGAGCGGACGATATGCGGTGCGAAGCCGTGTGTCGCGAGGAAACGACCGATAGAGGCGATTGAGAGCGGGAGATGCAGGGAGAGCTGGTTGACAGTCGTCTGTGGCAGGTTGTACCCGGGAGAGGCATGAACGACCATCGAAACAGCGAGTCCTGGGCCTTGGAAGTGCGGCCGAGTTACGGAACCGCGCTTGAGGGCAGGTCCGCGGGCACGCTCGCTGTCGTGGATGAAGGGCGGGTAGAAAGCAGGACCTTCCGTCGAACCGGTCGCCGAGGTGTAGTTCGAGATGGTGTGAGCGAGAGGCGGAGGCGCCGGATGAAGCTGAGCAGCTGTGAGAGCGCCTATGTGCGTTGCAGAGCCGAGCAGTTGTGGCCGTTGAGGGGGCGAAGAGGCATCGTCGCTGGGGAAGGAAGGAAGGGGTGGAAGCGGGATCGTACCGAGGAGAGCGCTGCTGCTGAGAGGCGCTGTTGATCGCGTGCGCCGGTGTGCTGGTCGCGGTGGCGGCGAGGCAATCTCGGAAGGAGGAGGAGGACAGGGTTCGAATTCAGGTGCTTGAGGGAGCGAGCGGAGGGCGAAAGCGTTGATGTGGATGGTTGTACGCGTGCCGGTTCGCGGGACGAGCGGGTCTTCCACCGAGGTACTGGCGATGTAGGAGGTATTGCTGGCCTTGCCGGGTCGGTCATCGCCTGCGGAGGTCGTGACGATGCAGGCGTCACGGCTCGATACGAGGTTGCTCTTGATGGTCAGGTGGGCGAGCCTGCGAGTACGAAAGTCAGCTGACGGTTGCTGCTTGAAAGAAAGGCCAGACAGACGAGTCGGTCTCGCTCAGGTGCTGGATGACCTGGCTCTTTGCGCTGTCGAGTCGAGGATCCCATACCGCTCGTGCACCGAGAGAGGCGATGGTAGCGCTGCAAGGATGAAGATGTAACGGGTAGTTCGCTATTAAGTATGAGATCCAGACGAACACAACGTCCTCCCGCCACCAACTCCCTTCAATCCAGCCTTCGCCTCGGAAGAACGGAAGCGCCTCATCTGCTCGCAGCCCTCGACTCGCACGTCCCGTAGACAGGCGCTGTCCAGTCGAGCCGTCAACGAGCGAAGACCTTCGAGAGAGGTTCATTCGACCGTCTCCGCGCACGCCAACCGTTCCCCTCGACTGGGCCCGCTCTTGAGGCGTCATCGTATGCACTGGCGCGCCGTTTGTGCCGAGCACGTCCTGCGCTCGGCCGTGGAAGATGCGGACCTCGCTCGTCGTCGTCTGAAAATCCCACCCGTGCGCTTCGAGGTTCGCGATGATGCACTGCGCCAGATAATCAGCTTCGGCTGTAGTCGAGACGGCAGGCAGTGACGCACACCTTGTCCTCCCTCACTCCCTTCCCCACCTGAGGTCGGCCCGTCCACCTGGTCTGCAAGCCGCTTCACAAGCTCGAGCGCGTCCTGCGCAGCCTTCACATGCCGATGAGAGTCGGCTCGAGGTGTATAAGGCGTTGTTTGGCCTAGCGAGGCGCTGTGGAGAGGGGCAGGGCTATTCGAGGTGGAGGCGCGAGGAGGAGGGTAGACTGGCTGCTCCAGCATTGCGTGGATAGGCGGCGTCGCAAGCATACGACAAGGTCGTCCGAAGCTGGAAGCTGGAGCAGGCAGTACGAAAGCGATTCAGCTAGGTTGTGTGCGAGGGAAGACGTCAACCTGCGGAGTTGCGCTTCTCCTCGCCCTTTCACCTGCTAAAGTGCTTCCTTCCGCAATCCTAAACATGGAATACGATACAGTGCACGGTGAGTGTCTATGCTACGACATTTTACTCGTCCTCCTTTTTGCACACCCCCTTGAAGTCTCCAAACAGCTCCATCCGCCGCGCAACAAACTTGGCAAACTCGTCGATCTTGCACGTCCCGCCTGGTCCGTCGTTGCACTCGATTTGTTGCGGCGCGCCGTTGACGAGGACGCGAATGAACTCCTCCTTGAGCGGCTTGTCCTCGTCCTGTCGCGAGAGGTGGAAGGCCGTCGCGAGGCGAGAGGTCCAGCTTCGAGGCGATGCAGCAAGCTCGTGTTGCGCATCGCAGCTCAAGCGCTCGATTGCGACGTGGCCGAGGAACGGGAGGAGATGGGAGGTCTTCCATATCCGGTCCTTGGGCATGCGGTCGACGGGCAGCTCCTCTGTCGAGGTATTCCACAAGCCGAGGGCGACGAGCGCGACGGGAGGTTCTTCTCGGTGCGTGAAGTAGGGGAAGAGCAGCTGTGTATGGGTCGCGTTGGGAGGGAGCTCGGGTGCTGGAAGTTTCGCGCCGGTAGTCGAGACGTTGGGGTGCGAGTGGGGGGGACCGTAGGCGGAGAGAAGGTTGTGCGCCGAAACATTGAGCCATTGCGCGCCGAGGTAAGGGCTGACGTCGGTACCGTAGCCGACCTGCACGAGAGAAGCCGTCAGAGAACTGCTCAAACGCAGAACGAGGGTGCTGACGCACCATGTAGTGGTACAACAAGTCGTTCCAGTAGCCAAAGCTCCGGAACTCGTCTGGTGTGAAGAGTTCAGTCGAGCAGAAAGGGGAAGAGCGGGACTTGGAGATCTGCGAGAGAATGAGGTTCAGCATGTGCAAAGTGCCAGAGAGAGCGGGCGGACGCACGACAGTCTCGTACCCGCACATCATCTGCATCGCGATGACGTCCTTCAGCTCGAAGGCGAAACCTGGCGCGAAGCCGTTCAAACGCTCGAGAGCTGGCGGACCGTACACCTCGAGCCACTCTTGTGCCTTCGGCTTGCCCGTCTCCTTCGTGAAGCGGTCGCAGATCTTATGCGGCGTGAGCGAGTCGGCCCAGCTCGCGTTCTTGTTATCGACGCGAACGAGCTGGACGACCTGCCCGTCTCCCTCGCCTTCGTGTCCCTCCTGCCTCGCCGGAAACGCTCCTCGGACCCATGCCTTGCTCGTCTCGACGTCGCGACTCGACGAGGCCGACCAGACCTTGAACGGTGGCTTCTTATGCCCCTTCTTGCCCTTCTTGCCCTTCTTGCCCTTCGACTTCTTCTTCTTGCCCAAGTCCGCCGGCGGCAACAGCTTGCCATACAACTTCCTGAACCGCTTCCCAAATTCTTCCGCATCCTCCTTGCCGGGCGGAGTGATCTTCTCAAGGTTGTCGTCGTTGACGAGGCTCTTCCAGTGCGCGAGGAAGGCGAGAGGCGAGTTGGAGGGGATCGAGACGCCCTTCTTCTGCGCCTTCTTGACACGCTTGATGAACGGCTTCATATAGTCTTCGTATTCGTCGTCGTTGCCGTAGATGGACGAGTGTCGGATAAGGAATGCCGCTGCGGTGACGGCGCAAGTAGGAGGAGGGCGAATGTCGGCATAGGGAGCGTCATGGTACGGCGCGATCCTGTTGCGCTCGGGTCAGCCGCTTTCTCACAAGCCACAGAGAGGCTGATCGCACCCGCTCATGTGGTCCAGGGGGTTGAACGGTCCGTCTGCGGGACAAAGGAGATTAGCGGGCGACGTCATGCGAAGGCTGAGGACGAGCGCACGAGGGATCTTGGGCAGGCCAGAGAAGCCTGTGGGAGTAAACTCGCGTCATTTGAGCTGTACAGCGAAGCCTGCGATGCGCTGTGGGCTGAGAATGGACCCACTGGAAGGCGGGTTCGACAAGACGACCTGGGAGCCGGTTCCAACGGGCAAGGCAACCGCAAGTGAGGCGGATATCAGCAGTCCAGCCTCTAGCAAGACCATCGTGTCAGCCCAGCAGCAGAAGAGGCAGAGTGAAGAGCGAGAGGATGATGCCGAGGCCGACTTCATCAGGAACCAGGCCAACGGCTTGCGGCTTGAGCGCGACTTGAGCGGACGTGAGAGACTTGAGCAAGCTTAGTGACCAAAAGACTCTTCCCGTCGCGAGCAAAGCACAAATACAGCAGGAGGTAGCTCGAGAAGCGCGTGCGAGAGGCGTGCGAGAACCCGACAACGCTGCGGCAAGTGCCAGAGTTGCACACTCAAAGGATTTCAGCACATGAGCGACGGACCTAGGAGGTTAAACACAGCTAAATCGGAAAAAAGTGAGACGGCGAAAGAGCCGCCGGCTTCGCCCCATCGCGAAAGGACGTTGGAGAAGGTTAAGTCGCGCTCGAGGTCGGCGTCTTGAAACAACGGGAGGAGGAGAACAGCGCGATAGATATCGGCAACGTGGACAATGCGCTGTTTGGTCTTGCCTCCCGGCATGCGCGCCAGCTTGACTGTGGGCTGGCGGATGGGAAGAAGAGCGCGACCGCCATGCTCCTGCCAGTGAGTCGGGTGTTAGCGCCGTGTGGAGCGAGCAGTACCAGACTGTAGACGGACCTTCTCATACTCATCCACCAGCGCAAGTTGGACTTCTTGCCCATGCAACGGAAACGAGAAGAAAAGGCGGACGCGGCCGACGTCAAAGGCTCGGAAGCCGGCCGATTCCGGCGCTTCGAAGTTGCGAATTAGGACGGTGTCGTATCGCATCATGCGAGCGTTGGCCGAGCGCGAGAAGTAGCTGTCGGTTGCGTAGATGTGGTGCGCGTCGGATCCTGCCAATGGCGTGGTCAGAAAGGCAGGGCGGAGGGGAGCGAGACAATAGCGCGCACGACAAGTGTCGTGGTTGAAGAACGGTGGAGTCGGGTAAACGGGGAACTCCGCGCGTACGCTCTTGAAGACATAGGCTTGTAACTTGTCCACGACGGATTGGTTGACAATTATCTTGAAGTGGCCATGTAGGAACGTCTTCACCTGTTCTTGCGGGTCAAGAAATAGTAGAGCGATACGAGGGAACGAGACGGACTGCATTTGAAAGATCTGGGACACCTTCATGGGCGGCAAGATGCGCAAGCCTGACTCGCCGCCCACGGTATCGGTCTGGGAAGGCAACATCAGCAGAAGCGAGAGATTGGCCTGTTTGAACGCACCTCCTCGGAGCTGCATCGTGATCTTCGGGCTGGGATGCTTGACAGGGACGGCTGAGGCGGACTTAGCCATGGTCGGGTCGAGATGGCCGGCGAGAGAGACGAGCGAGGCAAAGAACGCGAGCGCTTCATTGCGCTGGTTCGTGACGAGGATTTCCTGAGTTGGGTGAAGGTGGTTGCTGGCGCGATCAGGATCCTCGACGGTTTTCTTGTGAAGACGCTCAGACGTTGCGATATCGTGGTTCGATGGCGTCCCTTGTTGCATGGTGTACCACTCGTAGTGCTCGAGCGCATGCATCCGTGGCCATCGGAACGAAGCTTGGAAGTCGAACAAGTCAGGTTGTCGGAGAAGCTGCAAGTTGTCAAGGTCAGCTCGGAACGGGTTCTGCCAGGCTTGGTAGCGAGTATACCTCGATGAACCGTCTGTACGCCTGCTGCTGCGTAAAACGCGAGGTATCGGTCGACTCGTTCGAGCGGGAGAGCAAGGCGAAGATTGCGAGCAGCGCAAAGAGTTCGGGGATGTCGTCGACGACCGTCGCGCGCTCGTGATTGGCATCCTCGCCCGTCAGGTTGAATAGCGCAGCCGAAATGTACTATCTGTGGGGTCAGCACATGCAGACGATGAGCGCAAGGTGAGGGCTTGACGCACCACACTCAAAGCGAGCGTATTTTCACCTGTCCCCTGTTTGAACGCTATGCCATTGGCAAAACGTCGTAGGTTCGGAAAGATCGGCATAAGCGAAAGACTGCGGGGGAGAGCTGAGCGCTTGGAGGGAACGAGAGGCATGCGCGAGGTGCGCGAGGACTTACTGCTTGGACAGGCGCGAGAGGATTTGGGCTTCTCGTTGCCCGCCGCCGGTGATGACGGTGAGATACGGAAGAACAAGACGATCGAGCGTCAATTGCTTGATGGTACCTGCGAGGTCGGGCAGAATCCGTGATCTGTCGAGTCGCGTTATCGGGAGTGGTCCTCACGCACCGTTGAGGACTTGGTGGAGGGGGTCGGCCGTGTTGAACTGATGGCCATCAAGGCCAAAGCTGGTGTACCAAGGCTGCCAGGAAGAAGGTCAAGGTTGTGAGACGGGAGAAGCGAGAGGAAGAGTTTGACTAACGCTCTCGAGGTGAAGGCCGTGCTCCTTGGCGAACTTGCGCTGCGCGTTGACGCCAATGAGGTTGCGAGCTTCGGTACGGATGGCTTCGGAAGCGGCACTTGAGCGCAGGGCGCCGCCTCGGTCGCCCACATCGAGCAAGTCGGAAGGAAGGGTGTCGCATCTGCTCCGGATACCGACGGATCAGCAGCGTCAATCTCCGACTTGGAACATCAACTCACGTAGTACACCAACCCTCGACCATCGAATGAGCCCAGCACTGTTCCGAGTAGTCCGCCGAGTGCGGTCCGAAGTACGCGCGGGTGTAACGGAAGTGGCCGTCTGCGTACCGCAGGAGCGCGCCTTGCTCGAGAAGAGGGCGTAAGGGTTCTAGTAACAGTCTATTGACTGGTGGAGGAAGCGTAAGGCGGAAGTTGTAACGGAGGCAGCCGCAAAGCGAAGAAAGTGCCAACGCACCTCATCGCAGCGTGTCGGACGATGCGCTGGTAGCTTCGGAAATACTCGTCTTCGCCATGACCTGACCCTAGTTGTATAGCGAAAGGGACAGTCTGAGCGATGAGCGAGGAGAGCGAGTGGAACGGAAAAACGCACGCTTCAAGGCCGGAAGGAAGCACACGACGGGATTGGCGCCATAATCTCCACGACGCAGATGAGCAGCGTTGCAAGGAGTCGATAAATAGACCGGGTGCTCGGCCGCGCCTCCGGTACCAGTCGAGCAGAGGGTCGAGTCGGAGGCAAGATCCACTCTGACACCGCACCAGCCAGCTGGTAGGGTCTCCTGCGAACGGAGAAGTGAGAGTCAGTACATCTGCTGATGAGGTTGACCCAAGGTTGCAAGGCAGCTGCATGACGATGAGAGAAGAGAGAGTGCGCAGGCAGGGTGAGAGGGAGGGAACGGGGGGGTCACGCACCTGAAATTGCCATGCTCCATCGGAAGTAAAAGGCTCAGAAACCCAGCGCCCGCGCTCTGAGTCATAGACTTTTGTCGGAATGAGGTGTTGGTGGGAGGCGAAGGCGGGGTTGGCGAGCAGATGTTCGAGCGTAGCCCGGGTGTCGCGCATGTAGATCGTGACTTGCTGCAGAGCGTATATTAGGTCAGCGGGATGTGCAGCAACAGGTGAGCGCCGATCAGACGGGAAGAGGGGTTGCAAGCGGAGGAAGATGCGGGAAAGATGCCGCGCCGCCTGTTTCGCGTGAGGAGACAGTCTGAGATGCAGTCGACTCACTTCTGCGAGGTATTCAAAGCCATCTCGCCCAACGTAGTCGACGAGGCCCGAACCAACCAAGTCGAGGGTGACGGTGACCTTGCGGAAGTTGATCCAGCTGTTCCCTGCTCGTCCAAATCGTCAGAACGGTCGGCAACGGTGCTCTACACGCACCGTACTCTATGCAGTCGACGGTCTTCATCGCGTCCTGCTTGTGCCGAAAAGGCATTTTCACGCCCTGCGCATCCGAATCGTCAGTTCCCGGCTCGGCACCGTAGCGGGACTGACGCACATCCTTCTCCAAGTTCTTGAGCATATCGAGGGTGGCCTCCTCTGACATCTTCATGGCCGTGCGAGTCCACCGGAACTGGGACGCGGTGTCGAAGGGGTGGAGGGGTTGGGAGGGCTTCTGGAGGCGGATGGCAGGGGCTGGCGGGGCATCGTATCGCGGCAGGCGATAACCTTGGGCGTCGCAAGGCCAGGCCGCCTCGGGGAAGGGTTCGAGGTCGTATGAGTAAGGGGCTTCGCCTTCGGCGGCCAGTTCCCGACTGCGCGCATCGTAGCCGGCCCAGAATACCTGCTCTAATAGCGTGGACCTGTGATCGACGGCCGGGATGGGCTGCCCAGGATGGGCGCGGGCACAGTGTATCCCGAGGCCGCGCCAACTCTGGAGGACGCGGACGCAGTGGGGGAACGGGCAGGACACGAGCATGGTACGGGCGTGCTGAGAGCGTTGAAAAGCGTTGAAATGAGGGATGGTAGAAAGAAGACGGACCCGACCGCCAGATGTGAGCGCTTGCGCAGGGCCCTCTCGCGCTCGGTCTTTGCCGTTTGCTCTCACGCTGCGATCGGAGAATTGACAGAGTCGAGTCTCTCGCTCCGACCGGGACTGCCAACGACGTATGTTGTTCAAAGTGCTGTGTGATGTCTACAAGTATGCGGAATTGGCCGCAAAATCCAGCGCCGTCGGTTTCTCCCGACTGTGCTTCCTCCTTCAAATGATGCGAAGGTGGTCTTCGCCGTTATGGGCGTCGTCAGGCCTGTGAATGGCATCGGGAAGGCGGCGGCGAAAGAGAACATGAGGGCGTCGCTTCGAGGGGCAAGCACCGCCGAGATGCTGTATTGGATGGCGGTGAGAGCGGTAACCAGCGGCTTTTAAGTTAGGGACCCAAACAGCATGCTCAGCAGATACGACAGCATGCTCGCTGCGAGGGGCCAGAGAGCAGCCAAAGAGGTCAAGCTGGCGTTCTGCTGACAATTTGGATTTGTAGCGGTCGCCAAGCAGGGTGAAAGGGTTAAGCGGGGGAGTGAGGAGGTCGAGGGGGAGGCGCAAAGGCTGCTGGCAAGCTCACACATCGCCAGATAGAGACGCGGACGCTGTTCATCTATATAATGCAGGATAACATCTATCAGGCTGCGGAACAAGCGCATAGTTCAGGCGGTCCCGTTGGTCTTTTCCGACTCTTCCTCCTCGAGCGTCTTGATCCTCAGCGTGACAGCGTCGGGGCTGACGCTCACGACCTTCACCCTGTGATGGCGCGGCAGTCAGCGACTCTGACGGCAGGGCAAGACGGCTGTGTGAAGCGCACCTCGTCAAGTCCATCGTCTTGACCGTCGCCTCGAACGTCCGGAATCGCTCGAGCGGCTGGCCTGTCGCGACACCGAGCGTCTTGCAGCCTGATGCCAAACCAGACTTGAGGCCTGAAGGAGCGTCCTCGACGACGAGGATGTCGGAAGGCTCGAAGGGGACGCCAGGGAGTTTCCGGAGCTCTGCGCGCGCAACGATCGCTCAGTCGGGGAGTTAGGGGTGAATCCAAAGGTGCAACGCACCTTCCAAGCCCTTCAGGTACGGCTCAGGGTGAGGCTTGCCGTGCGTGACATCATTGGCGGTGACGAGGAAAGGCAGAGCGGGAGGTTCTGCGCCAATCTCGCCCGTCTTTAGCGCCGAAGATGCGTAGGTGCGAGTAGCTGAAATCAAGAGTTTAGTGACGGCGGCGCAAGCGGAGAACAGAGGAGGTTGGATGGCTCACCGCTTGTGCAAATTCCCCATCGCGCTCCGCCGGCCCGCAACGCATCAAGCAACTCCTTCGCGCCCGGCAGCCGCTCGATTCCCTTTCCTCCAGCCTCGTGCATCAGCCGACCGTTCTCGGCGATGAGCCACTCGAGCTTGTTGACCGAGTCGACGAGCTCTTCTTCCGACAGCGAGGTGCCGGGTACGGGGACGCGCTGGAAACGCTTGATGTTGTCCTGTGTCCGAACGCCTGCAGACGAGGAGGGACAATTTCAACGACTGCACTTGAGGGGACGCAGGGAGCGCCAGCGAAATGGGGGAAGGAAGTATTAAGAGAACGGAGAAAACAACGGAGGAACGCAACGGACCGTGCGAGTGCTGGAAGAACTCTGACGGCTCGATTCCCTGCTCGTGGCACCAGTCACCCATCGTCTTCTCGACCTGTGCATCCGAAGAAAGCCAGCAAATGTTAGTATTCTGCAGGTGGAAGTGGGCCAGAGACGGAGATTGGACGCACGGCGGGTGTCGAGTCGACTAGGGTGCCGTCCCTGTGCGTCAAAAAAGGTGATGAAAAATGTCAGCTGCCGTCAAGAGGGACGGCGAGGCGAACCGAAGCCTCCGAACGCGAGACGAGGCGGACGTACATGTCGAAGAGAATGCCCTTGACGGTGATTTCGGCGGGCATGGCTGTGATCTAGAATAGTATAGCGAGAGTTGGAGCTGGTCTGCGAGCCCGCAAGCGGAGGTTATGCGACTTCGAGGTGTTCAAAGTGATGAAGAGCAGTGCGAGGAGGTTGGCTTCGTCCACACACGGTCTACTCGGCCGCCGAGGGCTTGCTGGAGCTGCAGAGACGGCTTAAAGTGCTTGCGCCGCCAGCCGGATCGACGTAGCTCGCCAGCGGATCCGCCTGCTCGTCCCTCGCCGCTTTGTTCCGTCCCGGCCGGATTTCGATGTCTCGACGCGCACCAATCGCACCGTCGCGCTCGTCGACAGGGTCCAGCACGCCCTCAGAGGATTCTGCGGATGGGACGTTGCGAAAGGACGGCAGTGATGCTGGAGTTGGCGAGGAGGAACAGTTGGCCGTTGGATGTCGGGAGGAGGAGTATTACAAGGGCATGATGCCAGGCTGGCGGTTCTGGATTCGACAGAAGCTTATGCAGCGTCTGGTCAAGGAGATGGGCACGCTGCAGGGCATCCAGGTGCGTCACTGCCCGTCCTCGACTCGCACGTATTCCTGACGTTGAGCGTTGATTTACCCAGACTCGCTGGCGAACACCATTCCGAGACGAGTACTTCGTCAAAACGAGTCTGCTGGGGACGCATACGTAAGCTGAAGCCCCCTTACAGAATGATCTTTCCCCATCGGACCCTAACTCTTGTCCCTCGCTTCCGCCTCACGCAGCTTCTTCATGATTTTCTTGCCGCTCTGGTACTGGTTCGGCGATGCTCACATCGGTAGAGGGTGCGTCTACTCTTCGTTCATTGGCTCGCCATGTTCCCGCTGAATATCGATGTTCCGCCAGGCTTCTGCACGTCCTCGCAATCGGTAGGCAGCGCGTCCGTCTCCAAACGGACATTACGTGAAGTCTGACCCGCATCGCGACGTCTTGCAGGCGCCTACGTCACATCGGTCGCCAAAGACGCCTTCTCCGTCCCCCGCCCTTACTCGCCCCCAATCGTCCGTCTCTCCGTCGGCTCACACGCACTCGAATACGGTTTCCCCTCGACCCACTCTTCAAACGCGTGCTCGATGGCGCTCTTCTTCGCGGGTCTCGTGCTGGAAAGGTGGGAAGGACATTGGGCTGTCTCGGTTGGATCAGTGGGGTTAGCCGTGTTCTTCGCTTGGAGCGTTACTTTCGGCAGGCTGTACACCGGCATGGTGCGTTCGGATCAAAGACGCTCTTCTGTTCGGAAGCGCAACCTGACTGTGCGATCCCGCAGCATTCGATGACGGACGTTGCAGTCGGCTCGCTCATTGGCATCCTCATCTTCACCCTCCACCGCGCCATACTTCCCTTCGTCGACCCGCTCGTCTTCGGTACGACATGGAAGGCGACTCTCGCCTCGATTCCGATTGTGCTTGCGCTCGTTACTTTCTATCCAGAGGTGAGTCGCGACGAGCTCGACTGAGCGCCCTATTCGGCTTCTCATTCTTTGTCGACTTACACCTCCGCCCTCTCGCAGCCCGCTGAAGAATGTCCCTGCTTCGAAGACGCGGTTGCTTTTCTCTCCGTCGTCCAGGGCGTCACCATGCGCGATGCCTATTGGCCCGAAGGGTTCGCGAGCAGGACGTACGGTCACGAGTGGCGAAGCGGTAGCGAGGTTGGGGTATGGGTTGCGTCTGTTCTGCTCAAGCTGGTGGTCGGTGCGTCGGTCTATTCCCACACGCAGCCACCGGCCACGCTGACAAGGAGCATTATTGGGCAGGCATCTCGACCATCCTCGTTTGGCGCATTGTCGCCAAGCAGGTCTGCCACGTCGTCCTGCCCCCGCTCTTCCGCTTCTTTGCGCCGCTCATCCGGCTGCCGAGGCGTGGGTACAAGCCAGCGACCGAGTGTGCGACGCCCTCCTACCCACCTATTCGTGCAGATTCAATAGCTGACGCAGCTCGCAATTCAATCCGCAGACGAGGCATACCCTCCCACGACCTCGCTCGACCCGGTCCCTTCGATCCTCGACCTCCCCTCCCTCATCGACGAAGCCGAAGTCTCGCCGAGCCTCTCACGCGGCGCGACCTCCTCCCTCTCATCTTCCCTCTCAAACGGCAAAGACATGCGGAACCGCCCGTCGCTCGCTCCTCCCGCTCCCTGGTCACTCGAAGCCCCTCCCCTTCACAAGACAGGCGGAACAGCCGCAGCTCCTCATCGCCCGTCGTTCTCGACTGGCGCAGCAGAAGAGTCGGGCCGCCTCGATGCGGATGTCTTGACCAAGGTCGTGGTGTACAGTGGGATAGGGTGGTTGGCCAGCGCAGGTATTCCGAGTGCGTTTGAGCTGTACGGCTGGTCAGTGCGGTGAGGCACACTATTGCATCTGTCCGTGCTGGCGTGTTATCCATATCGTACACACCTGCCAGCGACGCGAGAAGGAGGGCACCAGCGAGACTGTCAGACAACACGGGGGTGTTCGCGCTCTTCGTGGTCCTGCTTTTCGACCCTTGCAGATGCACTACGGTCACCGCTGTCCTGCACAGACGACGGCGAGCGAACCGTCAGAGGGAGAGGTCGCGGGCGAAGTTGGCTTGGATTCAACCTCGTCTCGCTCGCACGCTGCCAGGACTTTGCATTGCTCTGTGACCGCTCAGCAGCTCCTACTTGACACACGCAACAGCCCGCACGTTACGCAACACGATGCGCACCGCCCTTCTCGCAACCCGCGTCGTCAGGGAGAAGCTCTCCGGCGACCCATGGAAGTACCACGCGGTGGACGAGTCGCCGTTCTGGAAGAAGGTCAGGGAGGCGCTCGTAGTCAACCCGTGAGTCTCGCTGCAGTCGGGGCGCCGGCGAGCGAGGGAGGGTGGATCGCTTCGCCAACTCGGCTCGACACTGAGAGCGGTGGAGCGGCTTCCGGGGCTTGCTAGGAGCGGGACGAGCTTGAATGGAGGAGATTGGGATATCTGTGACCGGGGCGGGCTGCAGCTGACACCGGCTTTCTTCCTCCCCTCAGCGAGTCGACAACTGGTAACATCCTCGCGAGCCAGTACCGCACGCCTGAGCCCGGTTCGCGCCCTGAGAAGTTCACCGTTCCATCGTCCAAGGCGTCCGACGTCGCCGAGAACCCCTACTTCAAGCGTGACTTCCGACGCAACTACCCTAAGGTGCGTTTCCGTTCGCTCTCACTCGGATGAGCGCTTCGACACACACGCTTGTTGCTTGCTTCGACTGACTCGTGCCTTCTTTGCGTTCGACAGACCGAGGTCGTGACCCAGCCTGAACTCGCCAAGCTCCTCATCGCTCAGGGCGGTTTCGAGGCGTGCGTCTCGCTTCCTATTCTGCTGCTGATCTGAATTGCTCGCTGAGCCCTGCACATACAGCCTTCCTCCTGTCTCCGCGCCCGAGGGCACCCAGACGACCGCCATCACCGCCGACTCTCCCGCCCCTTCGCTCGCCTCGCTCTATTCCTCCTCTTCCTCCGTCACCACGACCGCCTTCCGCCCTCCCAAGCCTCCTGGTCACAAGTTCAAGTGCGTGCAGATCTCGCGCAGAGGACAAGAGTGCAAGCACTGACGAGCTTTCGCTTCGCTTGCCTCCTTCCTACCTCTCGCGTCCACCCTTGACCTCTACCTCGCAGATGGGCCGCTGCCAAGGAGCAGGCGCCATCAGACCCGGATGCTTACTTCCCCTTGATCCTCTTCAATGGCGAAAAGGCGGCACAGACGCCGTAAGGTGGAGCGGAAGTTTGGTAAAGGCCAGACTTCGTTCCGCTTGCGGCCGGAGGGGTGAAGTGATTAGGCAAGCTCGTACGGCGGACCTAGAAGCGGGTTGAAATTGTGTTTGTTTCGTTCCAGCGAAGTTCTGTCGTTGCGAAGCCTCTCAACGCTCGCCTCCTTCGCCGCCTCGCTCGCTCAGCAACTGGGTGAACGTGGAAAGCGAGTATGTTCTTTGACAAGCGAGTTTCGGAGCTATTCGTACACAACTAAGCGAGTCCAAGCGATCCTCCCCTTCAAGCGCCCTTCGCCACTCACTTCTCGTACCCGCCGTAGACGACGTTCTTTTTGCCGGTGAAGATGACGTCCATCGATGAAGGGAAGGCAGTCGGCGGTCCCTCGGCGCGCACGTAGGCGGGGCAGAAGTCGTCGGCGGCGTTGATGCGGCCGAGCTGGCCTGCGGCACCCTCGGCGCGCTTGATGTCCCTCTGCGCGGCCTCGCGGATCAAACCAGTGACGAGGGACGAGTTGAGCGACTCGTTGCGGGCTGAGGGAGGGAGGAAAAGGTCAGCGAGACGAGTGAAGGAAAGGCAAACGACTTGCAACGCACTGTTTGTGAGCGACGAGACCTTATGGTTGAGTGTGTAGCGCGTGATGTCGCGGTTCTCGTGAACCTCGTGCGGCTTGGGGAAGTGCTCGGCGTCGAGGTTGGCCGAGACGATGTCGACCCAGACGTACTGGCCCTTCTTGACGTGGAGGTCCTTGTCGCCGCCCTTGATGTGCGAGTCGCCCTTGGCGCGACGGGCGGTCCCGTAGACGGCGGGCTGGAGGCGGAGAGCCTCCTCGACGTAGTGCTGCGGAGACAGTCGTGAGCTGACTGTGCGAATGCGCAGGAGGGAAAGTCACGCACGAGGAGAGTCGCGTCGTCGGCGATGTTGGTGTGCCTCTGAGCCGCTTGCAGCACCTCCTTGAGGTTCTTCTCCTGCTCCGGCTTGAGGTAGAAGTCGAGGACGTTGGCGGCCTCTGCGAGATGCGGACCGTCAGCAAGCTCTCGATGCGCAGAAGCAACGTCGGGTACGCACGCGAGACGCAAGTGACGAGGCGGACGGCGCCGATGAGGATGACACCCGCGAGTTCGGCCGCGGGCCTGTCGGTCGAGCGGATGACACGGTGGTAGAACTCTCGCGCCGTGTCCGACATGACGAAGCCCTGACCCCTGGAGGGCATGATCAGGTTCTTGATGTCACCGACGAGCTCGCCGAGCTGGCCCTGCGGAGGCGGAAGGCCAGAGTGTCAGCTTGTCAAGGAAGAGAAGCTCGCATAAGGACGCACGATGAAGCCGCTCGCCTGCATGAGACGGCCTTCGATGATGAGGCGGATCGTGCGAGCGTTCTTGATGACGCGGTCGCGGAGCTTGAAGCCGACGCTCGGGTCGAAGCTGCGAGGTAGAAGCGAGAAGTCAGCGGGAAGGCCAGCAAAGAGACCACGACGAGGCGCACTTGAGATAGACGAAGGAGTAGATCTCGCTGAGGACCTCGAAGAACTGAGTGGGCGTCCAGAGGCCGAGCGCGTTGTGCGTCGTCTTGAGCGGGACGCCGCAGATGTCGGCAATGTACTGCGAGACAACGGGGACGATCACGTCGCCGACGACGTCGACGCGCATGTCTTCGCCCTTGCCGAGCTTCCACGAGCACCACTCCATATGCTGCTTAGTCATGTCGCCGATGCGGGTGAGCGCGAGCTGCGCAAAGTTGCTTGGGAAGAAGACGGCATCGAGCGTCTCGCTGAAGGTCTGCGACGACGGGCCCTCCGTCGAGTTCTTGAACATCGTGAGAAGCGACTCTTCCTCCTTGCCGCTGATCTCGGCGAGGGCGGGACCGTAGACGTTGTCAAATGAGGCCGGGCTGTTGAGGACGTGCCTCGCGTCGTCGTACGTTGTGACCTTGACCCAGTGCGGCGCGTGCGACGGCTTGGTGAACGAGTAGCGGTCCTCAATGTTGAGCTTCTCGAGGATGCCGCACGTCGTGTCGGGGTTGGTGAAGGGGAAGAGGGCGTAGACCGAGTTGTATGTATAGTGACCGGGGAAAAGGCGGAAGAGGAGCTGGCGACGAGGAGTGAAGGTCAGCCCTGGGCGGGCATGAGAGACAGGAAGTGGAACGGACCTTGCACATGTGGCCGCCGAAAGCGCCGTTGTCGAGGTCAGGCTGCAAGTCCTGGAAGTGGTAGCTCGTCAAGGTCGCGACGTTGTAGTCGTGCGTGAGCTGCGTAGAAAGGGAGGAAGGTCCAGTCAGCTTGGCAAGGAAAGAGGAAGGACTGGCTGACGCACGAAACGGTCGCCGCGGACGAGAGCGGCGGCGTCCGAGAGAATTGCGCGCGAGATGGTGTAGCCGGGAGCGAGCCCCGATCCCTCCTGCGACGGCTTAGGCTGCTCGGCCATCAAACCCGGATAGAGCTCGAGGTTGTTGACGTGCTTGTAGAGGCGACGAGCGGTTTCGGCGATGTCCTTGTCCGGATTCCACTCGGTGAAGTCGGTGTACTCCTTGAGGCCGAGCATGCGGCGGAACTCGTTGAGCGACGCGACTCGCCAGGTGTTCCTCGCCGCAATCATGCCCATCTTGTCGATGACGGCAAAAATGTCGGGAATGCCGCGAGCCTTGAAAGCGCCGGCCTTCCAGATCGTGCCGTCGGTGAGCGTCTTGACGATGTCGTCGTCCCGGAAAGGGCCTTCGCCGTCGGGGCCGGTGCGCTTGAGGTTGTTGAAGGTCCAGCGACGAGGATTGTCGCCGAGCTCGGCGGCGACGCTCTCGTAGGCGGCGCGGAAGTCGTCCGGCGTCATCTGGGTGTGCGAAGAGGAGTTTCAGCATGCACGCTCGAGAGTACGCGCCAGAAAGCGGTTGGCGACTCACATTCTGGGGCTTGACCTTCGAGTGCTTGTGCATGAGCCTCTCGAGCCAGGCAGCGTCCTCCTTGCTCGTCGCCATGTGCCAGCGATAGAGAATGTTGCTGTGAGACGAATCGAGAAGCAGGGGAGAAGGCGGAGGAGGTCAGTCAAGGTCAAAGTCGAAAGGAGAGGAACGACGAGAACGACGTACAATTCGGCAGAGACGTGATTGCCAGTACCGCGAGGAAGCGGACCCTGGAAAGCCTCCTTGATCTCGCCCGTCGGGACGAGCGACCAGGTCGAGGTCGTACGGTTGATGGCCAAGATGGCGCGAATGTAGTCCTGAAAGATGACGGCGACAAAGTGGCCGCAGTTGATCATGCGCGCTTTCTGGAAGATGTCCTCGT
This sequence comes from Rhodotorula sp. S30-09, assembly GCA_023628235.1. NCBI lineage: Eukaryota > Fungi > Basidiomycota > Microbotryomycetes > Sporidiobolales > Sporidiobolaceae > Rhodotorula > Rhodotorula sp. S30-09. The sequence goes on along the minus strand of JAMALD010000045.1, from coordinate 101,254 downwards.
CTTGCTTGGCCTTGTCTCCCTCGTCGAGTTGGTCCCACGGCTGATAGACGTCGTTCTCATTGACCTCTACGAGCTTCTTGGCGATCCAGTTGTGGTTGCGCGCGAAGACAATGGCGAGCGCGACGGCGGCGGGGGTCATGAGGAAGAGACGGCGCGAGGCAATCGTGTCCGGGTGCAGGAGACCGTTCTCGCCGAGGCGGACCTGCTTCTGCTCCGCCTCGTTGTTGCCGTAGATCGGCGCGAGGTCGAGGTACGAGCTCGTCTCATTGTACGCCGGATCGTCGTGGTTGGTCTGGAAGATGCTGTGCGTGATGAGGACCGCAAAGCTGAAGAGGAGCGGGCTGATTCCCGACGGGTGCGGCGTGAACTTGTCCTGCTTGAGGAGCGTCTCCCAGACAACGTCGACGTCGGGCAGGCTGCGCGGGACGGGATGGATGGGCGGAACGGTGCGCGCGAACGGCATGTTGGCTTTCCCGACGTCGGGCGAGAAGACGTTGTTGCCAGAGCCGTCGGCGGTACGGTGCTGGTAAGGCCCGATGAGCGTCGCCGGCGGCTTCGGGATGTCCATCCAGAGGACGCGGACTGCGCGCAGGGAAGAATAGTCAGCGAACTTCAACTCGAGCGGAGTTGACGAGCGGGGGGACGTACTGAAAGCGTTTTGGAGAACGGGGCCGACCGGCGAGTCAGGCGGGAGCGTCGAGAGCAAGACGATGATCTGCGTGAACGACACGGCGGCGCAAGAGACGCGAGGAGGAGGAGGTGAGGAGGTCAGCGGCCGGCCTTCTCAAGCTGCAGGGAAGTCTTGCGGGACGACGGGACAACGCGCCTGCTCGAGGAGCAGCTTGCGGTCATCGAGCGGCTTGACAGACTGCACTCCAGCGCGCAGGATCGTGAGTGCGTCTGCACCGAGGTGAAGTCGAGGGAGATCAGCGCCACCGAGGCGAAGTCGAGGGAGATCAGCGCAAGTCCGCAGACCCTCACTGCCTCAACATGCGGAAGTACGCACCGCGAGCGGGGGTGTTGTCCTTGATCTGCTCGAACAGCGAGTGCAGAGCGTGCTCGCCTTGCTCGAGTGTCGACTGGGCAGCCTGGACGGGCTTGGTCTCCGACAAGGCGAGTTGGGCGATGTGAAGCGTCTGCGGTGCACTCGGACGGTCCGGTCAGTGGCTCACACGGTCGCAGGCGACGCAGAGAGAGGACGACGCACCGTTCCGGCGACCGTCTTGACGTTTTCGATGAGTGATCCGACGAATCCCTTCTGAGGAGGCGAAGGGTGCGCGGCGTCCTCCTGTTGCCTGCCCCAGTGCGAGGTTGCGGTAGGCGGGTTGACCATGGCTGCTAAAGTGAGCTGCTAGGTCGACTTTCACAAGGGGAAAGTGAAAGGAAGGGGAGAGAGAGAGAGAGGAAGAGCGGGATCAGCGTGACGAGAGGCCTCCTCGACTCCTCTCGCTCGGGCCCTGTATATTTCGACCGGAGCGGCTCGGAAATACAACAAATGCGCTGCACTGAACCCTGTACACGCGTTAGAAGTCCCCGTGGTAGTGCCCGAGTCCCGTCGTACGACTTCGTGTCGTCTCGTTGCCTGCCTTCGCGTCGAACCAGCTCGACTGCCCTTTCCCAAGCTCGATACTTATGACTGTGACGCTTCGGGGTCAGCACGGGCTGGCGAGGATGTCGGAACGAGCAGTGGATCACGAACGGACGCACCATCTAGGTTCAATCGCATGTTTCCGGCAATGTGCAAGCCAATATCGGTATTCTCGACGTTGCCCGTCAACCCCGTCGCGTTGTAGCTGCACGAAGGAGCGTGAGCGTCGCATGAAGGCTCAGGAATGGAGACGGGACGCGCCCATATGCGTAAAGGTTCACGTCTACGCCCGAATGCCCCGCGGTCGACCAGCCCAGCTGAGCTCGACGCGAGACCTGCGAGGATAGACTTGTCAGAATACTGTTCGAGCGTTCGTTGGGAGAATAAGCGGAAGGGGCGAAGGAGCGCGCTGCTCACCGCATCTGCCAACGCCCGATTCGCTCCGTACGCGTCCTGCCTCATTTTCCACACCGCATCGACCTCCCACCCTGCCGCATCGACGATCCCCAACCCCTTCTCGAAGAGCTCGCTGATGGCCCAGTCGCGAGTTGCGGCGGGGTAGCGAGAGGCGAAGAGCGAACCGAGGTAGGAGGAGGAGTGGGTGGCGTTGACGAGGGCGTCGGGGTACCTGGGCGCGCCGGAGTAGGTTGCTGTCAGCCGATGAGCATGGCGTAAGCGGGAGAGAGCGAGACGCACCATAAATACTCGGGATAAGCTTCTCCCAGCTGTCTACCCAATGCCAACCCGCCCGTCTCGTGGTCGCTGACCGAAATGAGCATCGTCGGCGTGCCCTGCTCGTTCTGCGCGTCCACCCAGTCCTTGACGTACTGCACCGTCTGCTGATAGGCGAGCATGTCGGAGAGGTGGCCGACCGGATCGTTGTTGTGGCTGCCGCAGGGTCGAGCGGTATCAGTCTGCCGATCAAGCTCGATGCGCCCAGGGGAAATGAACGCACGCAGCCATGTCTATCCGGCTTCCCTCGATCATCAGGAAGAAACCCTTCTTGTCTTTCGCCTTGCGTGAGAGGTAACGCAGTGCGTGAGTAGCCCTGCAAGGTGTGAATGGTCGTCAGCGGGCGGACGATGCTGATTTTGGTAGGGCGAGATGCACATCTCCTTCAGGCTTGGCTGCTCATCCGCAAGCGCCGTGATCCGCTGGCGGTCAACCTCGTACTCCATGTGCTGCGCGAGGCGTGCGAGTCAGTACGGATGGCGAGGACTTCGGGAGTGAGGCTCGGGGACGCACATCGCTCGCGAAGAGCCCGAGCACCGGCTCGTCCACGCTGTCTTCGCCCTTGTACGCCCGCAGCGCCGTCATCCCGTCAATCACCCTCACGCCTTTCGCCTTCGCCGCCCCGAGCATGTCCTTCCCGTCTGTTCGACAGCTCCCCTCCGTCCCGTTCGGCAAGAAGAAGCACTTTCCTCCGCCAAACGCAAAGTCCACTCTCGAGCCTGTCAAAGCCGACCCGTCTTCTCCAACGAGGAACTCGGCGATCTCAGACTCGAGGTCTCGATCGGGAACGTGGGCGTAGAAAGAGGCGGGAGTGGCGTGCGTGATGCGGGATGTCGCGACGAGGCCGGTCATGTAGCCTTGACGTTTTGCTGCTTCGAGGATAGTACCGCAGGGTCGGAGGGAGGGTATGACGCCGATAGCGCCGTTGTAGGTCTTGATGCCGCAGGAGAAGGCGGTAGCGCCTGCGGCCGAGTCTGCGGAAGAACAGGAAGTCAAGAGGCGTTCGAACGGTTGAAGCGAGAGGGGAGCGAACCGGTGACGAGCGAATTCGAAGAGCGAGTCTGCTCGGAAATGACTGTCAGCCGGGGCAACGAGGCAAGAAGAGGGTTGCGCACTCTGGAAGACCCGACGAGTATTTCGTCTAGAGGCAGGATTCCTCCCATCGACCCTTTCCCTCGATAACCGTCTTCCAGCCCGGTCCATGACGACTCATTCAGCAGCGAGCGGGTGAACCCGGAGGAAGACGAGTTCGTCGATGCCAGATATTGTACGAACGAGCGAGCCATCGTCTCTGAAGCCGGTCCTGCGAGACGAAAAGTCAGCACTCGTTCGCTCGTTCAGCCCGCTCTCGGACGAGCACACCCATGCCGTCAGAGATCATCAGGATCACCTGGATCCTATGGTGATCGCCGAACTGGGTGCCGAGGGAGAGAACCCATGTCGAGAGGAAAGCGAAGGCGAGAAGGGCGAGCAGGCCTGATATGACAATTCCCAATCGTCGAGGGCGTTGTTTCGGCGTTGTTCTCGCGTCTAGCACCTCCTGGCGAGTTGGTATGCGGACAGCGAGGTGGTCTTGGCGGCGAGGGTGAGGGAGAGCCTTCTCTTCCTCACTGAGGACGCCGGGCGGGTAGCGCGTTGGCTCGTCTTCGCCAATATCGTGTCCTGCACCTCTGCGATCAATGAGCGAGGCTGTATCGGACGAGGAAGAGCGCGCGTCCTGTGAGATGTGGGGGTCGAGCGATGAGGATGGGAGAACGGGGACGAGCAAACGAAAGGACGCGCACCTCGTCCAAGACGAAGTGTTTGGGAGATGCAGACTCGTTCATCGTGCCAGCATAGCAGCTCGAGCGCGTGACGGAGCGAGACGTTCGTCCTCAACCTCTTCCTCACGGCTCGGACTCTCCAGTTCGCCTCGGCTCGCGCTGAGACTTTGCTAAGTGTTGTCGATGCTGCATCCGCGATGTTCGGGTCGCGCAGTGGACGCGACACCGCCGCCCACGAAGCAACTGCACCTGTACTCTTGCCCACATTCGCCATCATCTGTCGAGATAAGCGACACGACCACACGTCCGGACTGGCTACCGGCAAGTCTGTCAGCGGCTTGTGTTAGTGTGCCATGCATCTGCGACATGGCGCAGTGCCGCCGAGCCCGCCCGTGTTGGATTACAGCTTCGTGACGACCTTCCCGGACCGCCTGCCGTCGCCGGTCGCAAGGTGTAGTCCGTCGCAGAGCGCATCGCTACAGTTAACGTACCGTACACGCGCACACTGCCCCGCCCATCCACCCGGTCCCGCGCAACGGCGCCTGACGTCGACCTCGTCTGGGAGACACTCCTCAAGCAGGACAAGTTCACGCCACCCTCGTCGGGAATCAGCCCGCTCCTCTTCAGCTTCGCGGTCCTCATCACGCACAGCATCTTCCAGACCAACCACGACGGTCCGGCGTACAATGAGACGAGCTCGTACCTCGACCTCGCGCCGATCTACGGCAACAACGAGGTGGAGCAGAAGCAGGTCCGCCTCGGCGAGAACGGTCTCCTGCACCCCGACACGATTGCCTCGCGCCGTCCCTTCCTCATGACGCCTGCCGCCGTCGCGCTCGCCATTGTCTTCGCGCGCTGCCACAGCCCCGGTGCGTTCGTCGCGAAGGCGAGGTCCCGCATGGAGCTTCAGGCGACTTCGTCTGGAAGGTCCAGTACGAGGGGAGTAGCATGATTGTCGAGGGCGGGCCGGGCATCACCAAAGCGGACGCGGAGGTGACGATATTTGTGCGGACGCGGACGTCGATCCCGGTTCCGAAGGTGCGTCTTCCTTTTCCCTCAACGCTTTTCTACCTGCTGAGCTCACTCGCGCGCGCGTGCGCAGGTATATGGCGTCGTGCACGAGGGCGACTCAACCTACGTCTACTTCGACTTCGTCGCCGGCGTACCCCTGACTTCGGCAGTCCGACACTTGAGCAAGCCTGCCCTCTCACCCGTCCACAAGCAAGTAGGGTAGATGCTGGACGAGCTGCATGCCGTCCTAGCGCCTCCTGGCACTGTCGCCGGCAGTCTCGACACGCCTTTCAATTATCTCCGCGCGCGACCGCGAACCCGTTGTCGTCCTCGAACCAGTCGCCTCCTTCGCGCTCTGCCGCTCTTTCCCGCTCGCGCTTCTCACGTGTCCATGCCTGTGTAGTCGAGGTGGGACGCCGGCAGCGGCTGTCGTGTGGACGAGCGACCGTGTGGAGAGATTCCGTCTTTGACATTCACAGCTCCGTCCGCGCGCTCTCGCCCTGTCCTGCATCGACTCGAGAGCGAGACGCTTGAACCTGAGCACGCGCGCCGGACGAGCGCCATGAGCGTCGCCGCGTCGCCCGCACGGAGGCGCACCGGAGCGCCTGTGACGTCGTTCACGTGACGTCGTTCGCGCGCCACGCCGTGTCCGTCCCCCGGCTGTCCTCTTCGCCCGCCTCACTCCACCCGCACACGCACACGTCGAACAGCAGCGCAATGTCGAGCACTGGAACCGGGACTGGCGCGCACGGCACCCAGAGTGCGTCCTCCGTCTCCTCCAGGCGCGCTTCCTGCCCACGCTCCTCCCGTCCGCAGGCGCCGTCCCCGACCCGAACCGCAACTTCGAGATGGACGCCTCGTCCAAGTACGCCGAGTGGGAGCAGCGCGGACAGGGCACACTCGGGCAGAACCCTCACGAGACGGTGTCGAAGCCGTCGGCGCTCGACAAGGGCCTCGGTAAGGTCAACGAGGGCGTCGGAAAGGTTCTGGGTGACCCCGAGTTGAAGGCGCAGGGTGCGTGGTCGACCGTTCGTTTCGCGCCTCGAATGGATGCCGACCTCTACTCTCGACTTCAGGACTGCGCGAGCAGGGCAAGGCCGACGAGGTCGACATCCAGGGCTTGCAGACCGAGTCGGGCGGAGGCGCTTCGTACGCCAACCGCGTGCCGAACAACTGAGCTTCGAGGGCTGCCTTGTACATAGAAGTAACGCAATCCGAGCAGTACCAGCGGCTTTCCGCAGGCTCAGCGGTTTCGTTTTCAATCTCCTGCCACAACGCCGCGAGTGTCGAAGCGTACTGTTTGCAACATGAGACTGCGAGACGACCAAGACGGAACCGGAACCGGACGACCGAAGCTGTACAAGACACTCCTCCTCCTCCCCTCTAGAACCCGAAGCGCAACTCCTGCCTGCTGAAGACGGGTGGCCGCCAGACGAGTTTTGACGGCTCGATGCGCCGCCGCACCTTGGCCTTGACGCGCTCGTGCTGCTCGAGGACGGCGGGCGAGACGACGAGGTGGTGCTGGCCCTTGTAGAACTTGAGAAGGCGTAGGACCTGGCAGCTGCGGACGACGACAACGCCGAGTCAGCTGGGGAGAGCCTGCACGGAGAGAGAAACGGGACGCACGTCGCAAAGACGTCGTTCGTCGTGATGGCTGTTCGGTTCGCGATCTCGTCGATCGAGATGTCGTCCTTCGTGTTGACGAGCAGCTCAACGATCGTCTCAGCCCAGTACGCGCGGTACGAGAGCAAGCCGAGGTCGGACAAGGGCTTCTCGGGCGACCCGAGGCGCTGCTCCTTCTTGCTCAACTCGTATGAAAACTCGATGAGGAGCTTGCCGTAACCCATGCGCTGGTACTGCGGCAGCGTGAGGATACACGCGACATTGTAGGCCTCGGCCGACTCCTTCTCCTTCGAGAAGTAGCCGACCAGGTGGACGCCGTACTCGTCGCGCACGCACATCACGTAGAAGAGGAACGGGTCGACGTCGTAGTAGAGCGTCTTGTGGTCGAGGAAGGCCTTGGACAGGAGACAGAGGTTGCGGCACCACGTCTTCTGCTTGCGGCCGTCGATCTCGAAGAACGAGATGTCCTCGTGGCGGTAGATCTCGTTGCCGGGCGGGTGCTGGAGCGTGCACTTGTGTCGATGCCGCTCAATCTGCTTCTCGGACGCGTAGAACGAGAGGCAGAACTCGCAGACGTAGAGGACGGGCGTGTGGGCATATTCGACCGGGTAGGGCGAGAAGTACCACGCCTCAACGAGGTGCTTGCCGATCTGAATCCGGTCGAGGTTCTTGACGCGCGAAATCTCTGACTGTGATTGCGTCATGGAGCCTTGTGTTCGCAGCTTTTCGATCTCGCGCGCCTTGGAGAAGGTCGGAATATTGCCGTCCTCCGAGCCGTCTGTCGCGCCGTCTGCCTGCGTAGAAGCGTCGTCGCCCGTCTGCGCATCTGCCATCGCCGCGTCGCCGTCCAGATCCAGCTCGCCGTCCGCATCCTCATCCTCGCCATCCGCATCTTCGTCTCCGTCTACTGCCTTCCGCTTGTTTGTCACGCTCTGCTCGTGCGCCGCCTTGATCGCCGCTTTTCGCAAGACATTTCCGGCGTCGATAGCCTTCTTCGTCTCGGCCGCTGAACCGCTAACGGAGGAAGGAGCGGGCGAGGGAGAAGCGGGAGGGACAAGGGAAGCTTCGCGACTGTTCTTGCGGGTCGAGCCGGGTGCGGGTGCGGGCGGCGCGGGAGATAAGGGCCATTCGACTTCGCGCGAGAGAAGGATGCGGGACGCAGCTACCCATTCGTCAAGACGCTGCGTGCGCGAGCGGGGTCAGTTTGCGAGAGGAAGGCGATTTGGGAAAACGAAACTGCTTGCGCACCTTGTTGAACTCGACGTAATGGCAGTAGTACTCGAGTCTATCTCCTTCCTGTCTCCGCTTCTCTTCTTCCTCCTCTTCCTTACGCTTCAGCTCCGCCTCTGCTTCGGCACCCTCATTCTGCGCCGCCTTGAGCCGCGCCTTCCGCTCTTTTCGCTCCGCCCGGCCCAGCTTCCTCTCCCTGATCGACAGGATTTCTGCCCTGCGGACCTCGAGCTCGTCGGGCCTGTCGGGGTGGATAGGTCGCTGGACGAAGACCTTGCATCCGGTGACGATCTGCGAGAGGGTGAGGGTATTGGGCGGCGAGATGATGCGTTTTGGAGGTGGATCACTCGACCTGTACGCGTGCTCGGGAGGTCAACGATGCGAGTTGGCGCGAGTTGAATGCTGGAGCTGATGAAACTCACGGAGGACCGGTAGGAGCGCCCATGGCCTCGCGCGCGGGTTTTGCTGGTCTCGACAGCGCAGAAAAGAGCAGCAAACGCAACGAGAGCAACAACGAGCTTGTCTGAGCGAAAGAGCGTGCGGTGGCGATGTGTAAGCCGTAGCAATACAAACTGGCGAAGCAATACAAAGCGGTTTATATTCAGCGGCTCTCTCCCTTCTACCGCACTCTCGACCACCGCTGGACGATTGCCAGACATGCTCAGGACACGCTCAGCGACTCTGCCGTCCCCGTCGAACTGGCTGCTCGCCCGCGCCAGCAGCCCTCACTCGTCGCCAAACCTTTCCCTCCCTCCTCACCCTCGCACCTTCACGACGACGGATCTCGCTGCGGGCAAGTCCGGCTCGTCCGCACGATGGCTACAGCGACAACAGCACGATCCGTATGTGCGGATTCGCGCGTCGGGACCGCTGGATGCGCCGGCAGCCTTCGTCTCGCGCTCGGCGTTCAAGTTGCTCGACTTGCACAAGGCCAGGCGGGGGGGCGTTCCACTGTTGCGACCCGACATGGTCGTCGTAGATCTCGGTGCAGCGCCAGGCGGCTGGATTCAGGCGGCGGATTCAGTCTTGCAGGGCAGCGGGACCATTGTGGGCGTCGACTTGCTCAAGCTTCAGCACGGCGTTGGAGACGCCGAGGGTGTGCAGTTCGTCCAGGGCAACTTTCTTGATCCGAAGGTGCAGGCTCGCTTGAGGGAGGCGTTGCTGGACATGTCGGGGGACAGTAAGTCTTCGAACCTTTCGCTCCTCCGGCTCGGTGTCCTGACGCGAGTACATTCGCAGTCAAGGTCGATCTCGTCTTGAGCGACATGATGGCCAACACGAGCGGCAACAACACGCGCGACGGCGCCCTCTCGCTGGAACTCTGCGAAGCTGCTCTCGCCTTCGCCGTCCAGCACCTCTCGCCCGTCCGCCGCGCGACCAAAGTCGTCACACCATCCGGCCGACCGATCGCTGCTGAGGGATCGAAGTCGCTCCCGATTCAGTTCATTGTCAAACACTTTGCGTCCGAGTCGACCGAGGCGTTCCGCAAAGACCTTGCGCGCTACTTCCGCCAGGTCAAGTGGGTCAAGCCGCCGAGTAGCAGGAAGGATAGCAGAGAGGGGTTCTTCGTTTGCGCCGGTTTCAAGGGCAAGCAAAGCGGGGAAATCGAGGCAGCAGAACAGGCGCCGGCGCAGGACGACCTCGAATCGTCCGTCTTCTTCTAGACCCGTAAGTTCGCCGGCTCCACGCTCAAGTTGAGGAGGGACAGCGGCACGGACGAACCATCGTATCACCAACCTCCGAGTGATCCTTGACTGGATCGGGCTGAACCGCACACTCACATGTGCTCAGTTCTGAGCGCTACTGTCCCTCCGATTAGCGCTGTGAGACACTTGAGCTTGCGATGCGGGTCACTAACTCTCCCGATTTCGCGCCACGCAGATATTGACTGGCCCTCCATCTCCTCGTAAGTTCCCCTTCGCGTCTTGATGCTTGCGCGCGAAGCCGCAAGTCTGACACCGCACAGACGATGTCTATTTTAACAATCCAACGCTGAGCTCCTCGTTCGCGTAAGGCCGTCTAACGGACGCCTCTCGTTCGAAGACGTGCGGAAATGCAGCTTTCGCTGTTACGACTGATGTGCTCAGACTACTCGATCTGTTGAAGTAGTACTGACGCAAGTCGCTTTCGCAGGGTCGTTCACGCTCGGCGACTGGGTTCGCCCCGCTTACGACCTCACCGACTTATGACCCCGACGACGAGGGTTCATCCTTCCGCTCCCTCGCTTTCCCCGTGTCTGCGCTTCCCATGCAGCCCCCGACATCCCACAAAACACAAGCTGCTACGGGTTCCGACTGCGAGCGCGCACAGCGCATGATTCGACTTCGCTTGGCTGCTGCGTTGTCCTTTTACTCGTGCTCGTCCGTCTCGAGTGTTCTCCTTTTGCACTCGGCTTCGTGCGCATCCGGCCTGATTGCTGTCGCCGGCCATTCGGCTTCACCAGCGCCAGCCGAAACGCGCTGCCCGGTCGGAATGGACGAAAAGCACTCTGCAATCTGAACGATAGGTATTTACGGACGACTTTAAAGGGTATCGTGCGAGAGGGAGATCGCTATCTATCCAGACAGTTTCGAAAGCTGCTGGGCGAGCGCTGTGCCTGAAAGGCGATGCGTGCGAGGGTGGAGAGAGGAACATCTAGGCAGCCTGCCGTTGCCGCCGTGGCCGCAACATCGCCTGCGCGGCCTTCTTCTGCGCCTTCTTGAGCTTGTCGTCGCTGAGCTTGACGTGCGCGATGGCCGGGAACAGCAGTGCGGGTTCAAACGCGGACGGCGGCGGGGCAAGGAGGTGGTTCAGGACGGCGTCGCGGGAGGGGAACGTGAGGCGATCGTCGAGATGCGAGAGGTCGAGGAGAGCGAGAGGAATGCGGTACCGCATCTTCGAGTCGAAGAGGAGTATGTCCATCAGGCGGACGACCGTCGTATGCGGCATGATGGTGAGGAAGAAGGTCGGAAGCCAGAAGGGGAGGTAGTCGCGAGCGGAGACGCCGAGTTCGTGCTGTGAGGGAAAGTCGTCAGCGAAGTGGCGAGGAGACCCCCCAAGATCGCTGCTCACCAGTCGCTTTACAACCTTGGGTTCTTCCGCCTCGAAGAGACAGTCGAACGCAAGCACGTCCAGCCGGAGCTGCTCCACGCCTGTTGGGAAGTGTCGCCGGAACGAGTAGTTCTTGACGAGCGAGATGAGGGTGCCGAAGGCCGTCTCTGCCGGCATCTGCGAGAGAAGAAGCGCGACGACGCTGGCAAGACCGCGATAGTAGCCGAGTTGTCGATCGAAGCGGAGGAAGGCCTGCGTGAGGAACGGTCAGCTCGAGGGTCAGATGGGACACGAAAGATGCGACGCACCCGCAAGATTGACACGAGGTCTTCGCGACCTGCCGAGCCTTCGCCAAACTGCGGAATGTTCAGGACCTCCTGCATATCCTCCTCGATGGCCGGAGGAAGGGGGAAAGGCGGTTGCGCGAGAGACTGCAGGTCATCGTGTCAAGCTTCGGCGCAGCATACGAGACTTGAAGGAACGACGCACCTGGTACAAACCCGGCGCAACTTCTGCCCGCGCGTCCGCGAGAAAAGCCCATGCCTTGCCCCTCACGCTGCTCGGAATGCCACTCTGCGCGAGCGCCTTAACCTTCTTGCTCTTCCGCGCCTGCTCGACCGTCATGGTCGACATGACCTGCAGCCACTTCGCCTCTTTCGCGCGGTACTCGTCGACAGCAGCGCGACCGCCATCTTCGACCGAGGCGGGAGTAGGCGGCGAGAAGTGCGAGAGTGAGGTGACTGAGCGAGCGTGTGAAGCCGTCATGTACGGTGAGGCGGAAGCGGAAGCGGGCAGGTACGGTGCGTTGACCGAGTGAGGCGGCGGGAGAGGACGACGCGGCGTCGCAAAGTCGCTCATGACCGAGGACGACATGCTTGGCCGAGGCGAGTTGAAAGAAGCGCCGTTCGCGACAGATTTCTCCTCGTCCTTCGTAAGCAAGGCGGCGAGGGGCTTGACGACCTCGAACTCGCTCTTCCCGATCGCAATCGTTTCCTCCTCGAAGTCCCGGTTCGAGATGCCCGTGCTGTAGTCGACCTTGCGTTCTGCCGACGAAGGCGAGGGGGGAGAGGAGGAAGTGCGGACCGGCATAGCCGGCATCTGCGGTCGTCCGCTCGACATAACTGGTGGTGCGAGCGACGTTGTGGACGAGTTGGAGTGGCGACCGATGGCAGGCGTGGACTTCGTGCGATGCAAGCCCTTGCGCAGCCTCCTCGGCGTCGTGTCGGCGGCCCGAGGATTAGAAGCTCGCGCGCACGCTTCGTCGACCGATGGCGGAACAGGGCTCGATGCGGCGGATGTGAAAGTATTGGGCGAAGAGGCAGCGGACGAGGAGGGCACCGGGCTGAGGACGTACTGCGAGTCGCTGTCAAGCGAGATATCGCGGTCACGGGGAGCGGTGTACGTCCGCACAGCCGAAGGCGTAGCCTGCAAGATCTGCACCTGCGGAGGCGGAGCGGCCATCGAGACGGGCGAAGCGACGAAGACATCGGTCGTCTCATGCGGCATGACCTGCTCGACTGGCGACACGCCCTCGTGGCTTCTCCAGAGCGGCGGTGAAGTCGGCAAGTTCTGCGTGCGGAGAGCCGGAACGACAGGCTGGCTGATCTGCAAACCCTTGACCGACCTTCGGCGCAGACGTCGAGGCGACTCGATCGAGGATGGGGAAAGAGGGACCGCAGGCGTCGTACTGGTTATGGCCGCAGCCGCATCGACGAGCTCGCGCGGAGGCGTGAAGTACGCCTGGAAGAGGCGGCGAGATGCATCGAGGTCGTCGCGGAGACCCGCTGCATCAAGAACCGGAACGCCGTTGCGACGGATCTGCGGCTCTGACTGCCGTCGAGGCGAGACAGGAGGGCGGTGTGGCAGGTCCTGTGTCGGTCTCGCTGGCGAAGAGTCGTAAGGCAGCGTGAGAAATCCGATGCGACTGGACCGTACGCTGGCTGGCGCAGGGGAGTCGGTGGGCGACATACGAGGGGACATGCGTGGGATATTGAGGCTGTCGACGGAAGACGAGGTCGAGTCTGTCGGAGTATGCAGCGGTCGCATCGCCGCCGAAGGCTCGGCGATTGACGGCTGACCGCCCAGAATTCGCGACCTGAGCTGCGTCGCTGCTCCGAACGTCCGCAGGGCAGGCTCGACCTCTGGCTCTCCCGTCTCAGGAGCGACATCGCCCGCGAGCTCCTCGACCTCCTGACTGCTCCGTTTCGCCAGCCCGGCCGAAGGTATCGCAGCCTGACCCGTCCATCCCGCACCACCTTCCAAGCTGCCCATACTCGGCACCCTCGAATAGCGATACGAGTCGAAGATGAAAGCCAAAGTCGGGTCGTCTCCAGGTGTCCCGGGTACGCTCCCGCCGGAACTGCCGTCTGACAATTTGTCGTAACGAGCGTAATAATCTCCTGCTGAGAGGACGGAGGCGGGGAGGGTCGAGGTGATGGAGCTGTTTGGGGAGAAGGAGAAGGCGGATTGAGGGTCGGTGGAGGGGACTGGGAGAGGCATGCCGGAAGTCGAGAGGACATGAGATGATGCTGGACGGAGGTCCTCAGCGGGTAGGGGAACGGTCGGCGAAGAGTAAGGAGTTGGAGCGTCGCACCGCAAACCACCGAACAGCGCGTTCGACGCCGAAGGAAGCGGGAACGCTTCGAGTGGAAAAGACTCGGCCGTCGGCGTATGCCCGTCCGTGTAGTCCTCCCCAGGCGTGCCGTACGCATCGGGATACGCGCTGCTATCCGCCTTTCCCATCGCCTCGCCTACTGCCCAACCTTGCCCTCCTGCATCTTCCGGCGTGAACGGCGCTACCCGCCGGACGCCAGCATGACCGTGACCGCTCGCTGACGACGCAGAATCGTCAAAGTCGCGGTCGCGGTGTGCGAAGTCGGAGTAAGGCGAAGCGACGAGCGAAGGTGTACGGTTCGTGCCGTCGGAGTCGCTCGACGGCGCGGGAGAGGCGGCGGCTGGACGGTTGAGCGAGAATGGCGAGGTGCGTGGAACGATGGAGGAAGGAGCCGGGACGAAGGCGGCAGCAAGTCGGGGCGGCTCAGTAGAGGCGAGGACCTCTGCGCGGCCGATGGCAGCGTCAGCATAGACGTGGTGGCTCGTGACAACAGTCTCACGCACCCCGCTCACTCTCCGACAGTCTGCGAGGTCGAGGAGGATGCGCAACACGAGAAAGCCAACCGCTGCCGACTGCGATGCCAAGTCCAGCAACATCCGCTCGGCGCCTACTCTGCAGATCCACGCACTCCCCGCGCAACTCGCTCGTATGATCTGACAGAACCCCGGGCGCGGGTACGGCCTTCCGACGCTGCTTGCGCGGCGAGGTGAGCGAGCTGGAAGAAGAAGTCGAATCGATGCTGTCGGAGCGGGCGAGTGTAGGCTTCGAGGCGGGCGGCACAGGGGGCGGAATCTCGGGAGAGGAATGAGTGGGTGTGGGAGGAAGCGCGGGAGACGCTGCGCCGATCTCGGGCGTGACGGGCGGGAGGGGATTGGCGTGGGAGGCGCAAGCTGAGCGGGTCGAGATGACCGGCCGCATCAGCTTGGCTTGCTGCATGACGACTTCCGCGCCCGAAAAGAGGCCGACGACGCCTTCGCAATAGCCCTGGGTAAGATCCTATCAGCCGTGCGCTGCGGGAGGCCCGTGAAGGAGGACGCACAAGGTAGGATCCCCTGCCGAGATCCATGAGGACCGTGATCGTGTCGCCTTCGAGGAACATCAAGTCCCGCACGCCATCCTCTGAGGCCTTGTCAACCTTCGCGACCGCCTTGCCGATCCCGCCCTTCACGGCGAACCTCGCCCATCTCTGCAACTCGAGCGGCGCGAGAGGGAACATCGGCGTAGTCGCGAGCGGCTTCGGTCCGGGCGAGATGGGGTGGTGTACTCTTTGTGTCTCCATGGACGCTCGTGCTGACAGGTTGAGCGAAGCGAATGAGGCGGAGGTCCCGCTCTCAGATGATGAACTCGCGAACGATGCCGAGACGAAAGAGGCGCTGCGGGCGGTCAAACAAGCAGTGGACGGTCTCCTGGTGGTACACAGGCGGTGTGCTTGGCTCAGATCGGTCGTCTGCGCTTCTGGCGCACGCGTGCGAGGGTGCAGTCGGCCGAATCGAGCGATGAGAACGAAGCGAGGAGGGTGGTGTAAACGAGTGTGGGATCGCGTCTGCGTGACTGGTTCGAGCGGGAGGGGAGAAGGAGAAGGCTGCTGAGCTGGACTGGAGTAGCCAGACTTGTCCAGCGGATGCAAGGAGATGAGGAGAAGACCGTTGGCGAGAGAGAAGCTTCTCTCCCTGGTTCGTTCGCCGTCACACGCTTCCTTCGGGTTCAAATGAACAGCGAAGTGCTGCAAGACAGTGCTACACGGCTTGCCCGCTTGCTCGTCCTCGTCGCTTCACCTTTCTCATCCTCATGGATTGTGCGCGTCTCGACGCGATGGCGATTCACAGAGCAGAGCCTCCTTCTCTCGTAATGGAGGAGAGGCACTGGTCGCTTTCTCGCGTGTTGACGAGGTTTGCGCTGCGTCGAGCAGGGCGAGGGGAAAGAGTCGACGAGGACGACGGAGTGAGGGTGGTCGTCGACGGCGACGCCCTCGATCCGCTGCGAGCGTGCTATTTGCGACGTCCCCTTCCCACAGACGAAGTCGGCCAAGAGGCGCGCACGCAGTTATCGGAACCAGACGCTCGCTCTCGCACTCCTCCTCGACCTTCCCAACGCGGCCTCGATACGATGACTTACCCTCGAATGCCACGGAACAGATGCGCTATGTGTACAAACTGCCGGCGCTCAGGCGCTCGACCGGAAGAAGATGACCTCGACCTTCTTCCGCGCCCGCTCGACAACTTCTGGCGGGACGACGTGCCCGACTCCCTCCGTCTTCCTCCCCTTCGTCCGACCCGCCGACTCTCCGTCCGTCCTACTCCACACCTCCTGAATCTCCCTCGTCGCCCTCGCAGCCCAACTACCCGCGACCCGCCGATCCGGCACCACACTCCCCTCTGGCGGCGTCGCAAGCAAGAAGCGATTCTGCTTGTCCGAGTACAGCGCTGGGGAGTCGAGCTCTTCTTGCGTCGGGATGTAGTGTTCTTCGCAGACGACTGCGCCCTTGCCTTTCGCGTGAATGTCGTTTGGGTCAGAGACGGATGAGATCTTGGCGAGGCAGTCGACGAGGTCGCGTTGCTGGTAGTCTGCGAGCCAGTGTACTCATTAGCTGCGAAATTCGTGCTGGAAAGGCGGAGTAAACGCACGAGCAATCGACAATGGCTCGACGGGAAGCTTGCGAGTCTCGTACAATCCGCCTTCCTGCAAGATCGTACCCTGGCTGTCCTTGATGGCAGTCGACACGCCGTCGAAGGTGACAGCGCCGGTCGCAAAGACCTCGCAAGCGTGAGGTCCTGCGAAGCCGACGACAGGCGCATCGGAGAAGGCGGTGTGTATGAGAGTCTGCGGCAAAGTGGAAGATTAGCTTGATTCTACGTGCAAAAGACGGACGACGCACCTTCTGCAACAGCCGCTTCTCCCGCAGCGCCGACGTCCCCTGCTTCAACACGTCCCGCTGCGTATGCGTCTCGAGCACTCCCTTGCCCTTTGCCAGCTCCCGCACGCCCTGATTCCGGAAGTTTAGCTCAGGAAGCGGGATGCAAGCTGCGTCGGCGAGTGCGGGGGAGGAGAGGAGGTCGTGGAGCGGGTATTGCCAGGTGGAGGATGCGTCGTCGTCGGCGGCTGCAGCGGTGGCGGCGTCCTCCTTCGAGGCGTCGGCACCGGCGGCAAAGTAGGGCGCTTCGGGGAGGGCTGGAGACGTGACGGAGAGGAACTCGTCGACGTCGAGGACGGCGAGCCAGTCGGTCGTTGAGCCGTACCGGTTCGCGCAATGCTCGAGCATGGCGTCGTAAAAGCCGCGAGCGCTCTTCCGGTCTGCGCACGTAGAATCCGTCAGCAGCGCGAGCGCGAAGAGGGAGAAGTTGGCTCACCGCCGAACTTCATCCAGTGCAGCTTGACCGCCCCTTGGTCGATCCACCTCTCGAGTCCAGCGATCCTCTCCGCACGAATCTCGCCCTTCTCGTCAAGCCCGTCCGGTCCAGCGTTCGTCGTGCCAACGCGCGCCTTGAGCTCCTCGACAGTTGGGCTCAACTCGCCCCGGCCGCTTTCTTCCGTCATCCGGTCCGCGAGAGCATCGATTTCGGCCGCACCGAAAGCACCGGGATGGGAGGTGTCGTAGAGCGCGATTTGCTCGACGCCGAGTAGGCGGTGGTAGAGGAGGAATTCGTGGAGGAAGCGCTGCAGAGGAAGCGTTCAACCGAGTGGGACAGGGCCGAGAAGCTCGCAGACTCACGTTCTCGTTGGGAATCATTGCGCACACCGTGACGTTGTACCGCTGCTGCTCCTTCGCCGCGACCTTCGGTGCCGGCTTCCTGCCAGCCTGGAACGAGTCCTCCGCGTTCGGGTCGAAGACGAGTGGCGCCGTCGTACTCGGTCGTCCGGCTTGTGTGAAGTCGAACGAAGCGAAGCGGCGGACGAGATGGTGATTCAACAGTCCGGCAGGTCTGGCGGCTTTGGCGGGAGGTGGTTGAGCCTGTGGAAGCTGGATGTCGTCCTTCTCAGTGTCGACCGGTTCCTTCGCCTGCCCAGCCTCACCCGCCACCTGCTGCGCCTTCCTGAAACGCTGATCCCAGCCCTTCCCTCCCCATTGGTCGCCTGCCGCCGCCTTTGGTGCAGCGGCAGCATCTGCGTCAGCTGGCGCAGCAGCAGCGCGACCCGCTCCTCCAGCCTGCAACAGCGGTCCCGGTCCCTTCTTCTTCGGCGGAACAGCCGCTCCTCGCCCGATTCCTGCACCCCTCGGCGCCGCATCGAGCTCATCGTCATCAACCAAGTTGACGCCCGCGGGAACACGCAGGCCCGCCTTCTGACCGAAAGGCCGCGCCGCTCGAGCGCCGTCGATGTTTGGTACCCGCACACCTTTCGCCTCTTCCCGCTCCTTCGCCTCGGCGACTGCAACCCGCTCATCGTATTCTATCAGTTTCTCCCGCTGTCGCGCTCGTCGCGCTTCGGCGAGTTCCAGCTCCTCCTCGTAGTTTCCCTCCTGCGCAATGCCAACTGGATTCAGCGGGATGACCGGTTGTCGCTGTTGTTGCTGTACGGGTGCTGCTCGAGGCGGAGGAGGCTGTTGCTGAGCCCGCGGAGGCGGAGGAGGTGGTCTTTGGGCGGCGCCGCGAACTCGTTCCATGCCCGGTCGTCTCGGCGGCCGTCGCCCTTCCTTCGGCGCCCACTCCCTCGCACCTCCCTCCTGCGCTTTCTGCGCCCAATACTGCTGCGCCAAAGCGGCAGCAGCAGCCTTGTCCTTCGTCCTAGCCTTCCGCTTCTCTCCCTCGACCGAATCCTGCCCGTGCGCCGCCCGCCACGTATTACGCTCGCGGTCAAGGTCGAATTTGCGGAGAACGCGGTCCGAGTCGGATTCGGGGAGGATGAGGGGGAGGAAGTGGTAAATGGCGATGAGCGAGGCGAAGAGGATCGCTAGCTTGACCGGCGCGCGGAAGGCGCGTATGGGTCGCAGCATAGCTTTGTGCGAGACTGCTCGCCAGAAGGCAAGTTGTTGGCAGACGTTGTTGCGTCGAGCGAGAGGTGTGCAGGTGCGGAGGTGGGGAAGGAGGAGAGACTGGTGGAGAAGAGCGACGAGCGCGAGTGCAGATGTGCGGGGCGTTGACAGGCCGTGAGCAAACCGTCTGCTACCCTTGCACGACCAGCACGAGAGCAAAAGGCGGGGAGGCGGGGTGAGGGAGACCGGACGGGCAACTTCTCGAGTCCAGTCGTGTGGGCAACCGGAACCCTCTCTGCACCACTTGCAAGCACAGCGAGAGGAAGCAGACGAGTGCGAGATCGACACAAGGCGGACCGAGGAGGAGGCAGAAATTCGGCAGGAGGAGGATTATCGAGACAAGGCGAGAGTATAACATGGTATGCAGGGCAGGTCGCGAGGTATGGAGGTGTGCAGAGGGGTGGCGGGTCGCGTAGGAGGGCGGAAGCGGGCGAGGAGGGGGTCAGACCAAGATGGGGAGGAATGATCCGATGACAAGGAAGGGGCACTGCGGACGGAGGTAGAGAGCTAAGCGACAGCGCGGTTGTCGAGGAGACGCCGAGCTCACCGAGAAGAGGTCCCTCCGAACGGAAAAGCAGAATGCGCAAGGAACGGGTCGTCCGTCGGGCGCGAGGACGACGCACTGCATCGTGATGGACGTCGCGGTCGACTCGAAGGCGTGCTTGGCGAACGACTCGTAGTACTCGACGACCGAGGCGGTGTCAAAGAGCTGTGCGCGAGGTGCGCCGCATCGATGAGCGTCCGCCGCGCTAGGGAAGAAGGATGGCGGCACCATCGTCGAACCACTTCACGCACCTCGAAGATGTACTTCTTCCCGACCAATTCCACCCTCTTCCATCCCGTCAACAGGCAGAACTCGGTCCCGACGAGGCAGATCTCGCCCGTCCGGCGCCAGACGACCGTCGGCGTGCCAGAGAACGAGATGAGCTTGTTGAGCTCGACGAGGGTGCGCTGGAAGGTGCGTTCGACGAAGGTCTGGGCATGACCCCATCGTCAGCAGGACGGCAAGATGCGGAAGGCGAGAGAGGTGACGCACTTCGTCTTCTTCCGTCAGCGGCATCTGCAAAGCGATGAGACTGGGTCGGAACGTCGCGAGCGCCCGGATGATGCGCAGAATGTCGTTCTTCTCGAAGCTGTCAACAAGGCAAGTACCGCGTCAGCTATTGACCCCACTTGCAGAACTCCTCCTGCGCGGCCGCCTGGAAGGTCGCCGAGCATCATCAGCGTAAGACCGATCGCAACGCACCGCTCCTTGAGATGCTTGACGAGGAAGTGATAGCTCTGTGCGTACGGATACGGCTTCGTAACGCTCCGATACGCGTCCTCGGCCGTCAAGACGCCCGGCTGCTGCGCCTTCGCAGGTTCGTACGCCCCGTCCATCCCGTCTCCGAAGGCGTTGCCCGCTCCGTTCGGCGCGACACCTTCCTCATCGACGAGTGAGGGGCCCGCCACGCTTCCACCCGCTGCGCCCGTGTCGAGCAACATCGGATCTTCCCTGCCCTGTTTGAACCCCTCGTCCGTGCCGTTCATCCCCCCAAGCGCAGGCTGGGTATTCGTATCCGTCGCGAACCCGTTCCCGTTCAGCATGGCGTTGAGAATGGCATACTCAAAGCCTGCTGCTTCGGAGCCGAACTGGGTCGAGTCGTTGAAGAGGTTCGCAAGGGAGGTCGACGTCGCTGTTGCTGTTGCGGCTGAGATGGAAGGGAAAGAGAAGAAGCTTGAGGGGTCATAGGCAGCGCTGGCGGAAGTTGAAGGAACGGGCGGAGCAGAGGAAAAATCGAAGAAGGGTTGAGGTTGGGGTTCGGTTGTAAGAGTCGGCTGCTCGACGCCCGCCAGCATCGGTTGTGGGGGCCCTGGTTCTGCGGCAGAAAAGGTCGGGGAGCCTGCGAGACGAACAGAAGTCAGCTCGACGGGATCTTTGACAGTTGCTGTAGGAAAGCACCGTACCCTGGAAGAAATTTGGTTCTGCTTGTTGCAGTAGAGATGGCGCGGCAGCAGGAACAGGCGTAGTCGCAGCTGGAGGGGCCGTCCCAGGCGGATGTTGCCGGCCGCGTTCGAGGACTGCTCGAAAGTGGATCAGCTGGCTTGTCCTCCCAGCGCAAGGAATTACTTTGCTCGAAGACTCACGCTCGTCTGGAATCTCTTGCAGATATTTGGCCTTCTTCCGTGCGCCGTCGACGCAGTCTTCAGGACAGCCCTTTTTGACGCACCGCGCACAAGGTCGAGCTGCGCAGTCCGCTCAAGGCGTCATTCCCGCCGACCCTTCCGTGTTCAAATCACAGCGAAAGCCACGTACCGTCGTCGCACGTCAAGTGCGCCTTCTGACACGCCGCACACGCCCTCCCAGCCTTCTTCTTTTTCGGCACAGGCTTGCCGTCAGGCCCAACCTGCTGTCCCCTCTTCCCGCCTTTCCCGCTCGGCTTCTTGCCACCCCCAGCTGGCTTCTCCCCATCAGCCTTGGCCTTCCCTTTCCCCTTGCTCGACCCGCCGGGCGTCCCGACGGAGGAAGCGACCGACCCAGCGCGCGATTTGACCGATCCGCTCCTCGGCGGCGCAGGCGCAATTGGTTGCAAAGGCGGAGCGAACGAGTGCGACTGCGCAGAAGGAGGGACATACGTCGCGCCAGGCGTCGAGTCCGTCTCGTCTTCCTCGTCGCTCAACAGCGTGGCGCCTCCTCGACCGCTACTCGTCGTCGGCGCAGACACAGGCTGGACTGGTGGGAGGAAGGACTGAGAGGTAGGGTAACGAGGAGCGGCGGATCCTGCGGGTCGGTTCGAGGTGAAGAAGCCTGGAGGACCGTCCCCACTCGTTTCGGCGCTCTCGGCGGGCGAGACGCTCGTGGCCATGTCGTCCTGCGAGTCTATCGTGTGGATGTATGTGAGGCGAATCGAACGCGATCAGGCTGGCGGAAGGCGAAGAAAGGGAAGGATGTTGATCCGGCTGCCCAGAGGTAGTATCCACGAATGAAGGGGTAGCGATCGCGTCCAAGGGGGTGTCCTGGGATTGAATTCCACTTCAGCCAGTCCTGCTGCTCTGCAAGGCCCGTGCTGTCGACGTTGATGGCGACGAGGAGAGGAATGGACCGAGTCGTGCTGAGAGAACGGGAGGAAGACAGGCGGATTCGGGTCGACCTTGGCGCGAGTCCTAGCAGTCCCAGTAGTCCAACAGACAAGCAGCAGCCTCAGACGTGAGCAGACGAGGTCAAGGACTGAAGCTGCGGGGGTCGTCTGCTCGTCGCGGGGGGACAAAGACTCCCCCTGTCCGCTTGACATTCCCTTCTCCTTATCTCTCGCTCGTAAGAGACTGTCAGAGTGGTGTACTGCTTTGCGCAATACAGCGACGACACCCGCCGGATGCTACCGCACTTCGACGCCCATCTCGCCCGTAACGCGCTCAATGACCCGGTCCTGGATCCGATTCACCTCCTCGTTGCTCAGCGAGCTGCACAACATCAGTCTCAGTCAGCTAAGCGCGTTGGGAGCGAGAGAAGCGGGCGCACCGGTCCATCGAGCGGTAGTTGAGGCGGTAGCAACGCGACTTGCGACCCGTCTTCGGGTGCGTGAAGTCGTCAATCTGCGCGGGCGTCCCAGTGAGATTCAGTATAGAGTTCGTGGGACGTTGCGCATGCCCGCGGGATGCAGAGTCCGGACCAATGCGGTCGAGCTGAATTAACGGGAGGGCCTGAATTCCCACGACTCGACATCGCGGAAAGTAGGAAGAGGTTCAGAAGGACGCGAGGACGCACCAGCTGCACGCTCTCGACCAAATCACCCCCTTCATCCCTGACCAACTCCATAAAGTCATTCTCGTGCCACTCCTTCGTTCCCTCACTCTTCGTCGGCACCCAGAACGTGATGTCCTTGTAGCACTCGGGGTACTTTGAGTAAGGCTTAAAAGTCGAGATCTCGCCCTCGCGGAACTGCGAGAGGAACCGCGCGTCTTCGGACCAGAAGAGACGGATGTCGGGGATGGAGAACAGGACCATGGCGATGCGCTCGAGGCCGAGTCCGAATGCCCAGCCTTGCTTGTGTCCGACGCCTGCGAGCGAGAATGTGTGGGCTGGAGCAAAGTGGGACGAGTAGCAGCCAACGGCACATTGTGCTGTGAGCGCCATACAAAATCGACGAGCGACTGACCTGATCGCTCCAACGCCGTCTGCCTCACGACGCCGCACCCGAGGATCTCCAACCATTTGCCGTTGAACATAACCTCAACCTCGTAGCTCGGCGCCGTCCAGGGGAACGTCGCCTCGATCCACCGAACCCTGAGCGGCTCACCTCCTTGACTCGCCCGTCCGCCAAACAGCTTCAACACAAGCCCGTTGAGGTTGTTCTTCAAGTGCTCGGCGATGACGCGCGCGACGCGAGGGTCGTGTTCCGCCTGGTAGGGATTCGTAGCCGTCTCTTCGCCTGTCTCGTCCTCGATGACGATATTCGCCGCCTTCAACGCCGCGCGCATCTCAACGTTCTCCTTTTCGAGTCGCTCAATCGCCCCCGTTGACGGGTCGAAGACGCGGCACCCTTCCATCTGGTGAAAGACGGGATAGTGGCTCCGATCAATCTCGTCTCGGCGGTAGACGTCCGCGGTCAACAGGAATCGCTCGAGCCCGCTGCGGAACGACTCGATTTCGTGTGCGGACGTGTGGGTGCGCAACATGTGCGTCTGGTTGAGGTAGTACGAGTCGGTCAAGGCGCGGCCGGGGTGGTCGGCGGGGAAACCGAGGTCGTCGAAGTTCTGCTGGACGGTGACGATGGGCGAGAGGGAGTTCAGGTGTTCAAACGAGGCAAAATACGACTCGATCAGCGAGCGGAGGATACCGATCGGGTGGGAGGGCGAAAGGTGCAGCCGTCGAGGGAGTTTTGAGAGGATGGTCGGCGTGACATTCGAGAAGGCGTCTCGCGGGTAGGTGTTGCCTTCGACAACGATCGGATCTGTCGGTGTCGTTCTCGCCGAGTACGAGCGTGCGAAGGAGCGGGGAGTTGGTCGTGCGGAAGCAGAGTCGAAGCGGGGGAGAGGGGACGAGGTGAGAGAAGCGGGTCCAGGGCGTGCGGGGGCCGCCCGAGTGGTGTAAGTCGCCCTACAGGGACACTTGAACAGCCTCCGTGCAGCCTGTGCACCAGCGAGCCGTGGAGCGAGCATTGCCGGCGACTGTCGAACGGAGAGAAGCGAATCTGGCGGAGTCCCATCCTGTTAGCTGTTGGCTTGCTGGCTGTCGGCTTGTTAGCTGTTGGCTTGCTAGTTGCTTGGTAGCTGTTTCCCTGCTAGCTGTTGACTTGCTGGCTGTTGGCTTGCTTGGACAACACCATTCATCCAAGTAGTTGGGTGCAGGGTAGGTAATAGCGAATGGAGAGATGTGTATCCAAGCATCGCCTTCTTCGTGTTGTTCTAACCACAGGCAGTCCAGACCATGCAAGCGTGTCTGCTGTAGCACCGTTATGCTGCAAGCTGTCATCTGCCAGCTGAGGTTGTTGTTGCAAGCCTGTCTGCCTCACTCGCATCCGCTGATAGTGAGGGTCTGGGTGGCTCTAGGGTGTTACGAAGTACTCTCTAGAATTTCCAACTTGTCCTGGACGCACCTGAGCAAGTCGAGGCATGCCAGGAGGAACGTGGGTGCGCGGTCCTCGCCTCACAACGCCTCGAGCGGTTCAGCTGGTAACTCAATATAGCCCTGACGAGGCTGATCAGCACGGTAAGCACGCCACTGGGTGAGCTAGCTGGTGGTCGAGAGGAGCCAGCTGAGCACATCGCCTCGTCGGTCGCACTCGGTACTCGCGCTCTCGCACTCCTTCACCCTCGCATCTCTACGTTTCGCTGCTTGTGAGCCGGTGCAGACGAGCCACAAAGACCCACTGAGCACGCTGACACGGCACTCGCGCGCGCACAGCTTGACGGAAGCCTCCCACGGTCCCCAGTCGGCCACCCTCACTCACCCACGCCACACACACACACACCCGCTGGAGGACAGCTAGCCATGGATCCCTCGAATAATAAGAAACCGTCGAATCTCTGGTGCGTGTCCGTTCGCCCGCCCGCGCCGTCTTTGTTGCCCGCTCGTCCCGGAGCTCGAGCTGATCGCCGTCCTTGCTTCGTTCCGTCGCGTTCGTCTCGCCTTGCTCCTCGAACAGCTGCGGCGCTGGCAACGGCGTCGCACCCACCGCTACTTTCAAGGCCGTAGAGCTCTTCTCGGCGAGCGCCCTGGGCGACCGTAAGTTCTGCAGTGCCGTCCGTCTTGGCGAGATGTCCGCATACGCTGACCTCGCTCCCGCGTCCTCGCCTCGCAGCGTTCGGACGGCGGCCCTGACACCGCTATCAAGAGCCGTAGTCCCGGCGCCGCGGTCACCCCGCAGGGCCTGCAAGGTGCGTTCACGTCACCCACTCGACCCGCTCCTCGGGACGAGCAAGCTGACCTGTCGAACACCCAACCCACAGTTCGTGTGAGAGACGACCTGCAGCTTTCTTCCGTTTCCCTTTCATCTGTATTGCGCTCCTCGGCCCCCTTCATCCCGATCGACGATTCGACCCCTCCCCCCGCCTACTCGACCATCTTCCCCCCTTCGCCCCCCTTGTCGGCCGCGTCCACCTCGCCGTCCGACTCGCTCCTCCTCACGCGCTACGTGACCGCCACCAACACCAAGTCGATCGCCGCGCCCGCCCTCCTTTCGTCGCCCGCGAGCGAGCTCTCGTTCTCGCCGCTCGACGTTGCCCTCGGCTCCGCCCCGACCCTCGATGGCGGACCGTCCTCGTCGCTCCTCGACGCCATCTTTCCCGCCCACGCCTCGATCCACGACCTCCCGTCGTTCGATGTCAAGGTCGACGACCTCCTCGGCTCAGGCTGGTCGGGCTGCATCCTCGACAACCCGCTGACCGGCACGCGTACGCTGTACGTCGGTGGAGGGCGGTACGAGGACGTAGAGTTGCGTGACAGCGTCGTCGACGTTATCGATCGCGCTGAAGAGGAGTACGGATGCCAGAGTGTCGTTCTTGCGCTCAGGAAAGACGGCGCCGAGGACCTTGGAGCGCTCGTCCACCAGCTCTTGTACATCGGTTGCACGGTCGTCAGCAACCATGACGAGACTGGCGTCCCCAACAACGAGTACCTCCTCCTCGGCATGGAGATCTGAGCGACCAATCTTCGCCCCTCACCTTTCCCTCGAACCTTGTCGTCGGACCCCCTTCGCCCGTTTCTTCGCTTCGTCGCTTGTAACCTTACCACCTCACACACACACCACGTAACGGCTCGTCTCCCCTTCTCCTCAAGAGAAAAAACAACAAAAACATTTCTCGCTCTCGACTTGCCCTTTCGATCCCCTCCACCCCCCCCCCCCAAACGCTTCTTCTGGCCGAGGAGCTTTCTGTCTGTTATTCTAACTTCGTTTGACTTGTTCGTTCGTGGCGAGAGTGCGAGAGCGGGAAGCGAGAGTTGCCAACTTGTCCTCGCGCGTTGATCATCCTCGCTTCCTCGTCACTCCGACTCCGCTTCCGCATGCTCACTTGCTCTCAATCGACGTCGTCACTCTCACGTCCCGAAGCACACGCAGGCAGGAGGAGACGAGCGAGGAACGACATGCGATTGCAGCCCCTCGGGAGTCTGGCAAGTTCGAGGCGAGTCGATGGGGGGAAGCACTGGTAACGAGTGGTCTGTCGGGGTGACGCTCGAGCCCGTTGCAACGGGTGAGGGGAGGTACAGTCGTGTCATGCGAGGGAGATGCGCACGCGGGACCAGGGGGGAGAGGGAAGAGGGTCTGTCGTAAGGAAGCGTGGCGGGCGTGCAGGATCCGAGAGGAGAGGGAAAGCGGAGGGTTAGGGAGGGCACGGTCATTCACCCGCGCGAAAGGAGGACCTTCGTGACACTTTCGTAAGGCCTCTCCCATACCGCCCTCGCCCACTCGAAGTCCACGTGCGGCCCAGGCGCCCAAGCCCAACAAACCACGTCCTCAGGCGGGGTATACGATGGCCAGTCGATGCGTTCTTCGGCTTCCAGAGTTGCGTTAGGGGAAGGAGGGTGACGGGAGGAGAGCGAGAGGAGGGCGGGGTTGGAGTAGACTGTTTCGCGGTAGGTCACGCGGACGGAGGGGACGACCTGCGCTTGCGCGGCGGTCAGCTCTGGATCTCACAGAGGGAGAAGGGAAGGAAAGGAGGTGACGTACCAACCACCTATCGAACCCTCTGGACCAAAAGTCCTTCGCAATCAGCTTGCACTCGCTCGCCGCGCATTCGCCCGGGTTGTCCAGCGCCGAGCGGAAGCGTGCAGGCTTGTTGGCGATGATGGGAGGGTTGCGTTGCCAGGATTTGCGGTATGAGGTAGGGAGGGCGGAGGAGGGGTCGTAGCGGGGTGAGATGGCAGTTGAAGTGAAGGGTCGGGCGTCGAGAGCGAGGAGGCCGTTCCAGCACGAGTCTGCACAGGCATACCCGTTAGGTAGGGCGAAAAAGAAAGCGCCGGCTCGCACGCACAGACTGGAACCGGCAACCCCTTGTCCCACATCGCCTTGTACCGCTCCTCGCCCGGCTGGTCGAACAAGACGTTCACACCCTTTCGCAGCGTCGCGAAAAAATCTTCTTGGCGGCGGAAGGTCTCGCCTGACAAGGAGCGCGAGACCTGCGCGTTCACGATTGATCATCAGTGACCGGTCTCTGCGAAGAGAAGCGTGACGAGAACGCCAGGGAAACAGCGCGACGCACCCAGCTATCGTAGAACCGCACGTCCGGGTTCAGCCTACTCGCCCAACCCTTGTTCGCAATCCAGTCCGTCGCACACGCCGCGTCCGCCTCCTGCGCCTTCCGCTGGAAGACCAGTTCGAGGATATCGCTCGGGCAGACAAACACGTCGTTGATGAAAACGACGTTGTCGAACCCTTCTTCGCGCTCGAGCGGCTGGAGGACGACGTTCCGATAGACCGCGAGCTGGGCTATCCGGTCGACCGCTTTCCAGTTTGTCTGGCGTGGGTCGGAGAGGATGGTATGCGATGCGCCGAGTGCGGTAAGGGCTGCTGCGAGATGTGCGAGTGCGAGGGTCGTCTTGTCGGTCGAGCCGTTCTCGAATATGGAGACGTGGACGGTCGACGGGTCGAGGAAAGAGGTGACAGTCAAGAGCGCGTGCGAGAGGCTTGGGAGGACGTCTTGCGAGTTGTACAGGTTGAGAGCGAGAAGGGTCTTGCCCTGTCGAGGTTCGGAGGGGCCGGTTCGTCGGAGGGCGGAGTATCGCGACGAGAGGGATGTGTCGTTGGCGGAGATTCCGGCGCAGGGGAGGGTCGTCATCCCCGGCAGGCCCAACTCGTCGAACCGAGCCTGCAGCTCGTCCTCTATCGCCTGCACCCGCCACCTCTGCGATCCAACCGGCTCCTCCATCTCCGACGCATTCCACGCCAAGCTGGGCGGAAACCGCCCGACCATCCGCTCGACTTCGCGCGGATCAGGGACGAGCGGCTCCTCGTACACGCGATAGACGGTGCGGAAGCGGCGGAGGTAGACGAGGGTGACGAGTGCGGCGAGGATGGCTGCGAGAGCGAGGACGGACGCGGCGAGGATACACCTCGCTGAGGAAAGACCGCACGCTCCGCATCCCACCTTGCGCCTGCCCTGCAACCACCGCAATCCCCTGTACTCGCCCAAGGCGTCCTCCTCGTCCTCCGGGACGATCCAAGCCCGCTTCGATCGTGCTGCGCCCGCTCGCCTCGCACGCTTCTCGTCCGCTCCGTCGACGGGGCCGGGGTCGGAGCGGTACCGTGGCAAGAGGGGAGTCTCGGGAGTCGAATCGTCTGGCGCGCTGTCGGTGCTCGAGCGCGCGGTCATGGTGTGGGTGACGGCGGCGGGCTGGAAGGGGCGGTGCTGCCGAGCGGAGGACCCGGGAGATGCGCCCAAGTCGAGGGGAAAGCGTGCGAGCGTGCGCTGTATCAGCTGGAGCCTGACAACGTGTGCTGTGCGTGCTGTGCGGAATCAAGCTGGAGCGAGTCGAGGTGTGAGCAAGGCGACGAGAGAGATCGACTTCGTCCCGCTCGAGTCGGGACGACGAACAGGGGGTCGGCCAGCCAAGTCCCCCTCGGATGCGAGTGACGGCTTCGCCTTGGAAGTGAGAGTCGCTCGAGACGCGAGCGAGACAGCCAGCGGTTCACTCAGACTCGGCCGGACCAGCGTCGTGCGAAGTCGTCGCTCGCCTGCACCACGGCGACCGCGAGCAGCTGAGGGGACGCATCTGCCGCCGTCGCAGCCGTCACGGACGCAGTCCAGTAAGCGCTCGATCGTACGCCCAGAGACACTCGAGTACGCACCATCCCGAGCCCGCTCCTGCCCCTGCCCCTGCTCCTGGAAGGAAGCCGTCGTCGAGGCGAGCCATTGCCGAGCGATGTGAAGACGGACTTGGCGTGCTTGGGGGAGCGCTCCCGGTATGGCGGCGTTGTCGCTGGACGTCAGTACGGGGGCTGTAGAGAGTGCAAGCCGTGAGGAGTGCACTCGATCAGCGTCAGCAGCAGCAAGCTGACGAGCGGAAGAGCGCCGAGTTGTCCGACCGCGAAGATTTCCGACCTCGGCTGATTATCGTCCACCCGTCCACCGTCCACCGTCACAGGTCACAGGAGCAGCGACCGTCACTCTCGAGAGCAGGCCGAGGTATCCGGCGCGCAACAGTGCAGGAGAGGGAGGTTCGAACCAGCGAGTTTTCCAGCGACTAGTACCGCGTGAGGGAGGGAGGGAGGGAGAGAGAGGCAGCTGAGTGGTACCGTCTCGTGCAAGGGCGAGAGGGCGAGTGTGGACAGTGTGCGAGAGAGAGGGAGGAAAAAGGGTATGCATAAAACGAGCGGGTTGTGCGAGGACGAGTAGTAGTGGTACATGCGAGTGGACGAGCGAGAGGGAGAAGAGAAATGGATATGAACCTGAACTAGAGAAGCACAACAGAACACCTTGGGGGTACTGCTTTGACGTCCACCACTGGACGAACAACCACGACGAACGAACGAACGAACGAACGACTTAGACAACCGGAACCGAAAAAATAATACCGACGCCGAGGGGCGGCGTGTGGTCACCGCTGCATGATCGTCCTCACGAACGAATAAGGTCTCTCCCACGTCGCCCTCAACCACTCGAGATCGACGTGAAAGCCTCGGACCCAGCCGTAACAGACGACCGAGTCAGGCGGGGACAGGTCCGACCAGGTGATCCGTTCGGAGGGGTTCAGGGCGTCGTCCGAGGCTGGAGCGGAGGGAGGAGAGAGGGGCGAGGGGATGACGAGTGTGGAAGTGGAAGGAGGGGAGAGGGAAGAGAGGCGACGGAGTTGAGGGTGGGAATAGGTATCGTGGTCGTAGGTCGTCCGGACAGACGGTACGATCTGCCCAAACCCCACCACTGTCAGCACCGCCCCCACTTCGAAGAGAGAGAAAGACGGGGGGGACGCACCAACCACCTGTCGAACCCTCTGGTCCAGAAATCCTTCGCAAGCGTCTTACACTCGCTCGCCGCGCACTCTCCGGGACTCTTCAGCGCAGAACGGAACCTCGCAAGCGTGCTGACTGTGAGCGGAGCGGGTCGACGCCATGACTTGCGGGAGGAGGTAGGGAGGCGGGAGGAGGGGTCGTAGCGCGGTGCGATCGAGGTCGAGGTGAAGGGTGTGGCGTCGAGTGCGAGCATGCCGTTCCAGCACGAGTCTGCGCGTTCCAAAACGTCAGTCCACCACCGTCTACGAAGCTGAGAGCGCGGACGCGCGCGAACTCACATACTGGCACAGGCAACCCCCGGTTCCACCTCTCCCTCCACCGCCCCTCGCCCGGCTGATCAAAGATCTCCTGCACTCCGTCCCTCCACTCGCTCAGGATGTCCGTTCGTGCGCGGAGGGTCTCGCCCGACAGGGAGCGGGAAACCTGCTCACGTCCTCATCCGTCAGCTCAGGACACGGAAAGAAGGGGAAAGGAAGAGGGGGGGGGGGCGGGGGGGGACGCACCCAGTTATCGTAGAACTTGACACTCCCGTTCCACTTCCTCGCCAGCCCTCCGTTCGGCCTCCAATCCGTCGCACAAGCCGCATCTGCTTCCTGCGCCTTGCGCTGGAACAGCAACTCCAACACGTCGCTCGGGCAGGTGTAGACGTCGTTGATGAAGACGATGTCGGAGAAGGAGTGCCCGTCGCGCTCGAGGGGGGAGAGGAGGACGTTGCGGTAGACCGCGAGCTGGGCTATCCGGTCGACCGCTTTCCAGTTTGTCTGGCGTGGGTCGGAGAGGATCGTGTGGTCCGCGCCGATGGCAGTCAGGGCTGCTGCGAGATGTGCGAGTGCGAGGGTCGTCTTGTCGGTCGAGCCGTTCTCGAAGATCGAGACGTGGACGGTCGACGGGTCGAGGAAAGAGGTGACAGTCAAGAGCGCGTGCGAGAGGCTTGGGAGGACGTCTTGCGAGTTGTACAGGTTGAGAGCGAGGAGGGTCTTGCCCTGTCGAGGTTCGGAGGGGCCGGTCCGTCGCAGGGCGGTATATCGCGACGAGAGGGATGTGTCGTTGGCGGAGATTCCGGCGCAGGGGAGGGTCGTCATCCCCGGCAGGCCCAACTCGTCGAAGCGAGCCTGCAGCTCGTCCTCGATCGCCTGCACTCGCCACGCCTGCGGTCCAACCGGCTCCTCCGTCTGTGTCCGATTCGTCGTCAATTCGGCAGGAAACGCCTCGACGCGGCGCTCGACCTCGACCGGCCTGGGCAGCATGGGATTCTCAAACACGGCCGTCGCGTACGCGGCATGTCGCATCCAGAGAAAGTGGCCGACCGAACCGAGGACACCTGCGGCGAACAGACACGTTCCGGCGAAGCAGACCCACACCGACGAGTACACGAGCCCGACGAGGCGCGCCTGACGCCGGTGCGAGCGCAGCGTCGCGTTGTAGGACCGCGGGGAGGTCGGGAGCGGGAGGTCCTCCACTGCGAGCGCGTACGGGGTTGGACCCGCGCGTGGTGTGTGGTTGTGGGCGGGTCGAAGGAAACTCCGGGCGGGGGTGTGGTCTGCGCTGGCGGCCCATTCCTTGCTGCGTTTCTGCGACGTCCACCGTGGCAGGAGGGGGGTGTCTGCGGAGTGTGGAGCGCCGTCGAGGCTGTCGAGGCTGTCGCGGGGGGAAGAAGGCGGCGAGGCTGTGCGGGCGCTCGAGCGGAAGAAGGAGGGCATGGGGCGCATGTGGAGCGCGTGCCCAGCGACAACGACAGCGACAGCGACAGCGAGCACACCACGGAGGCGCAGAGCAAGGCGCAGAGCAAGAGCAAGGGAGCGAAGCAAGGAAGCGTGGCAGGAAGCGACGCGGGGTTGGAAATGGCGACCGCGGCGGGGCCTGGACAGCGCAGTCGAGCTGCGAAGGCGTCGACGCCGCACATAGCCGCACAGCAGCGTCGCCGCCCGCGACGAGGCGCACTGGGCCGTGCGGGTGCGGGTGGAAGGCAGACGCACACACGCTGGCCTCTTGTCACACGATGCTTAGCTGACACGGCTGCCTCCCGCCGCATCCATCCACGTGTCGCCCGCGGCACAAACCCCGCACCAGTTCCGCACCCGGCTCCGTTCCGAACCGGGCCACGCCGAGCGGACAGCCGTCGAGCCACAGCGGTGAGAGAGCGTGGTGTGACCGGATCGTTGCAGAGACGGCGCTCGAGCGGGCCTACTCCTCCTCCTCGTCGAGCCAGTCGAGAAAGTCGGGCGTGAAGTAGGTCAGGACGAGCGTGCACCCTGCCGAACAAGCGCACCCTGGCATCAGCGCCTGCGACACGATCACTCTCGTCGCAGAGAGAGAGACGCGAAAGAAAGAGGCGCCGGCAAACTCACCAGCCCTCAAGAACCCCTCGACACTCTCGAACGCCATCGCCTTCAACTCGTAGATGCCCGCCGCCGCACCCGCATGCAGCATCGCAAACTCGCCCGAGACCTGGTAGCACGCCAGCGGGTGGTTCGGCGCGAGCTCGCGCGCTTCGCGCATGATGTCGAGGTAAGGCATCGCGGGCTTGATCATGAGGAAGTCGGCGCCTTCGGCGACGTCGCGCAGCTGTGGTGGCGGGGGGGAGGAACCGGTGAGTGTCCAGTCGTGGTGAAGGAAGGCGCGACGCACGATCGCTCGTCGCGCGAGGCCGCGCGCGTTGGGTGGGAGTTGGTAGCACTTCCGGTCGCCAAAGTTGGGCACCGAGCCCGCCGCTTCCCTGCGGGCCGGTACAGCATCAGCTGCCCCTTCACGACATGTGGCACAGCCTGCCTCGGGAGAGCACAAGGCAAGCCGCAGCAGTTCGTGCGAGAGACCAGCGAACGCACCTGAACGGCCCATACATCCCGCTTGCAAACTTGGCCGAGTACGACATGACGCTGCACCTGTTCCCAAACCCGTTGTCCACGAGCGCCTGCTTGATCGCCCCAATCCGTCCATCCATCATGTCGCTCGGCGCGACGACCTGTGCTCCTGCGCGGGCGTAGGCGAGCGCGACTTCTTGCATGCGCTTGACACTCTTGCCGTTGTCGATCACTTTCGCCTCTGCCGCTTGTTCGGCTTGGGTGAGGGTCGAGACGTCGCACAATTCGCCACAGTGTCCATGGTCCGTGTACTCGCACAAGCACACGTCGCACGCCACGACCACGCCGGGGAACTCGCGTCGGATCAACTGTGTCGCGAGGATGACGGGCGTCTGAGGGTCGTCCGCCGGAGACCCGCGAGAGTCTTTCTGCATGTGCAGCGGGACGCCGAACAGGATGACGGAGCGGAGACCTTTTGCGACGAGAGGCGCGAGGAAGGAGCCGAGTCGGTTGATGCCCCAGCGTTTTTGGCCTGGGAGGGACTTGATTTCGACCTGCGGGCCGCCACGGAGTTAGCGTTCGGCGTCGAACCCCTACCTCGAGAGACAACCGAAAGCGAGGGAAGCGGGGGAGGAGAGGAGAGAAGCTGGGAACGCACCACCGCGTCCGGCTCGTCCGTGATGAAGATCGGGTACATGAGCATGTCTTTCGTGAGGTGTCGCTCGGCCTGCAGCGACCGCAAGAGCGGGTGGAAGTAGCCTCCGGCGAGGGTCGACTGGATGGGGACCGCGAGCGAGTCCGACATGGTGCTGGCGAGTGGGACGGGATCCGGTGTCGTAAAGTTGATCGAGGCAACCTGTTCGAGCACAGCAAGGCGCACAACGAGACGAGCGAGGTGTTGGTTGACGACAGACTTCCTCGAGCCGGCCTGCCGCGGGGTCTCGCGGAGACTCTACGCTCGCGCCCGCTCTGCTGGCTTGGCTGTGTGCTGGAACCGCTGCAATGAGCAGGCAGGACGAGGTCTTCGAGGTGCGCAACCTCCCAGTCGTCGTCGTCCCGCTCACGAGTCCTCATCGCCTCTTCTCCCCGCAACAGGCCGTAGACTCGCTCGTTACAGGCTTTCGTGCAGAACTCGCGCGGTCATTGCAAGTAGCAACGGCGAACAACGACAGAGGTTCCTCACGCCCTTCCCTCGGCGCACGCATCGCCGAATCCATCGCACCCTCCTCGGTTTCCGCCCCACCAACCCCCTCAGGCTCCGCATCGGGCCTTCCAGGCGTCTCGAGACCCGCCTTCGCACGACCAGCGAGCCATCGTACCCCCTTCTCGCACGGCGCGACACACCAAAGCTTCCCGCTCGACCCTGCCCTCTCCAATCCGGCGACTTCCGCCTCCTCCGCCTCAACTTCGGCCGCCGCGAATCCCGACGCTCTGCCCGGCTACTCTCGACGAACGCCTGTCCTTCCCTACCTCACCGCCGGCCTACCCCCGAAGCGCCTCCATGTCCTCAACTCAAAGTCGGGCAAGTTGAACCTCGAAGTGCAGGCGAGGGGGCGTGACCAGATGGTGTTGATCCAGGAGGTACCGGACGGAGAGGCGCATCTCGAGGGAGTGTTGAGGGTATCGCTGAAGGAACCGGAGTCGATTACGCATGTCAAGATACGGCTGAAAGGGATGGTTCGGACGCTGGTCATGAAGGCGCATGCGAGCGGACGACATCCCGTCTCGGACGAAGTCGTCTTCTTAGAATGTGGCAGGACGCTGTGGACTGCGTCGGACGGCGATCTGAGACAGCAACTCCCGCTCAACCACTCTCCCGATCCGACCAAATTGCAAGGCACCTTCGCCTTCCCCTTCTCCGTCACGATTCCAGGCCGCTTGACCGCCATGGCCGACCGCGACCAAACCTTCGACCGACCTATCCGCCCTCCTCCTTCTTTCATGCTCGACGCCGCGACGACCTCCTCTTCCGCTCGCAATGACAACGGCGCGACAGCGGGCTTGCGAACAGGCGGTCTCTCGACAGGCGGGTTCGAAGCATCGTGTCGGTATTACTTGAAGGTTACGCTCGGCCGACGAGGTCTCCTCAAACTCAACGAACGATGGATCATCCCTGTCGTCTTCATCCCGCGCCAGCCTCGTCCGCCAATACCTTCTCCCCTCCGTGAACGCGCGATCCGACTCGGAATCCGACCGCCGCATTCGAACGAAGACCCAGACTCGTGGACTGAGCGTGGGAAGTACAGGCAGCGGGCGGCGGTGCGGAAGGGTGGAGGAGGCGGGTTCTGGAAGACGGCGAAAATGGGGTGGGTCGAGGTTGAGGGAAGGATCCCGAGGCCGCAGAAGTTTCCGAAGGGCGCGGGAGAAAGGATCCAGTTTGAGGTGCAGGTGCGTCCAGTCGAGCGTATGGCGGCGCCTTTGCGAAGAGAGGCATTGCTGTTACAGCAGCTTTCTTGCGTCGCATGCTCACGCAGTCCCATACAGATTACGTCCTCGGATCCCAACGGCATCAGCCGCTTCGGGCCCAACGCGGTCGCTGTGACCCTCCTCCAACGCACCATCGCTACCGCTCAACGACTCTGTGGGTCTCCTTCGCACTTTCTCCTCTCCTCAGCTCCGCTGACGTTGCATACTGTACAGCGAGCTCGCACGACCGCGTCGTCCTGACCGCCTCGTCGGTTCGAGCGGTTGGGCCGTCGACGGGCGTTGCGGTACAAATCGGCCAGACGGGTGAGATGGGTTCGAGAATCACGTATGGCGGCTCGTTGGTACTCGTGCGTGTCACGCTCGCTTTTTAGGTCCTTCGCGAGATTGCAGCTGACTTCGCTCGTATGCAGACTCCGTCAATCGTCGCTTCCTTCCGAGCACCGAATCTTCAGGTCGCCTACCTTCTCTGCGTCACGCTCTAGTATGTCTCGCAACTAGGCGCCCTCTCAACCTGTGTAACTGACTCGCCAGTTTCCTCTCCTCTCAGCGAACCCGCCAAGAACCCCGCCTTCACCACTCACTCCCACCTCGCCTCCGTCGCCATCCCGCTCGAGATCGTCTCTTGCGCACCGCTCCCGCCCGTAGGAGACGGTCCAACAGATCCCGACATGCGCGTGCCGCCTCCTCCGCTGCCGCAGCCTCCATCACAGCCTCAGTTCGCCGCGCGACCTCCCGAGAAGAGTGTGGCGCCTCCGCCTCCAGGAGCTGAGCCAAGTGGCTTCGGTGGAGGGGGACCTCCTGCATCTACCTCGACTGCAGCACCGACACCACCTGCGCTCCCGCCTCGAACCGAATCCAACGTCTCGAACCCCATGATCGACGAAGTCGAGGAGCGGAGGCTCGAGGAGGAATACGGGCTGCCGCCGAGCTACTTCGACGTCGTTGGTGTCGAGGGCGAGGGGAGACGAGGGCGGTGAGCGGGCGCAACGGAGCAAGGTGACGCCGGCAGGGAAATCTGAGCAGTTTCATCGAGTCGTTCTCCGTCTCCCCTTGTCGTTGTACGGTACAGTTGCGCTTTCCTTCTGGCTCCAACTGTGCAGTCGTGTGAATGGAGAGAAAAGGCCTTGCGAGAGACCGTACAGACTACACACATCCGACAACTAAGGGATTGGAGGAGAGCGACAAGCTAAGGGTGCGGCGAGGAGAGCCGCAGGTTGTCTCCGACTGGCGTGTCGTGCGAAGGCAGGGAAGAGACGACTCCGACGGGAGTCGATGGGATGTTCGTCGATTCAGCTGTCGCGGGTAGCGGCGGAAGAAGCTACGCCGAGCTGAACAACGTCGCAACGGTTGAGTGGAGGAGGTGAAGGCGTGCTTCGACTGCTCGAGTCGATCAGCCTCCTGCCGCGTCGAGCGACTTCTTCAGACCCTTCTCGTCCGTCACGTCGAGACCCCTCGCGCGAGCCTTGAGGCGCAAGTTGCGGTCGAACGTGACGAGCACGACCTGCGCGGCGTCGCTCGGGATCTTGACCTTGTCGACGATGGCACGGGGGTTGACGAGCGCGACGCGGTTCGTGAAGTGGTCCTTCTGCCAAGTGGCGGCGCGGAGGATGACATCGTCCATCGTGCGGACGACGTCGTTGGAGGACCCGTAGTCGCCGCTGTCGTGGGACGAGTTGGCTCCGCCGCGAAAGTCGATCGACTCGTTGCGGATGGCAAGGTCCTTGAGGTAGTTGCCGCGGCTTGTCTGGATCTTGAGGAAGCGCGAGTAGCCGCGGATCGCCTGCTCTAGGTAGTCGATGACCTCGTTCGCTGCGACGCCAAGCGGAGTTGAATTGCGCTTGAGGCCGTCGAGCTCGGTGACGACGGCGAGCGGGACGATGATCGTCCAGCACTCGGCGGCGACGAGCTCGCTGAAGAGCTGAATCGACGTGAGGAGGACGTTCGTGTCGAAAACGAGGATCGTGTAGCCGGGGAAGACCTTCGGTAGCGACGCTGCTTTGCCGCCGAGCCTGACCTTGAGGGTGGCCTTGCCGGACGAGCGAGTAGCCGAGCGAGCCTGGCGGATGATCGCCTTGAGCTGGCGTCGGCGAGCCTGCGAGAGAAAGAGAATCAGTCACCGCTGTTGAAGAGAGACGGCTCAGGCCGGTCGCCGCACCTTGAGCTCCTTGACCTCCTCGAGATCGTTCTCGTCCTCATAGTCCTCCTCATCGTCGCTTTCGTCGCCATCCTCCTCCGCGAACTCGGCGCTGCCGGCCTTGTCCTCCAATGCGAGGCGACTGAGCCGCTCTGCCTCCCTCGCGTCCTCATCCTCCTGCCTCCAGCGCCCGACCTTGTCGCGCAGGACGCCTGAGACGCGGAAGCGCTGCTCGAGGTCCATAGCACGGACGTCAAAGTCGAAGCCGGGAATGTTGCGGACCATCCAAGCTGCGCAGATGGCGAGTCGTCGCCAGCGTCCTTCGGCGAGTTGCGTCGCAAGGCTGCGGTATGCCTCTCCGCTTGGCGCCGCCTGGCCGACCGCATAGTCGTCGTCGGTAGTTGAGGCGGCAGTCACGTCGTCAGGAGCGGCGAGGTCAAACTTGAGCGCGTCCATCTCGCTCTCGACGCGGACTGTCGTTCCCTCGACGCCCTCGATTGGAGGCGGCAGTCCCGCAACTTCAGGCGCTGCGCGTTGACGGTGCTCGCGCCAGTAACCGCGACCGAAGAGCTGGCGACCTGCCCAGTCCATGCCGCGGATGCACCAGTCCTCAGGCAGAGGCTTGCCGCCGACGAGCTTGGCGGGCGTCTCGAGGCGGATCTCGACAACAGGCGGGATGCGGCCGAAGAGCTCGGCGAGCTGCTGCCACGGGACAGCTCGCTCGACGTGATTGAACGCGGCGGGGTGGAAGGAGAGGTGGGCTATGAAAGTGAGGAGAACCGTGACGTAGGGGTTGACTATGGTCGTTGTAGCGAGTCGACGGAAAGGCTCTTGCAATGCGACCGAGAGAAGCGAGAAGGCGAGTCGCTGGGCAAGCTTGAAGGAGAGCGGGTCGTCCTCGGGCGAGGCTGGTACAGGCGCATTGAGCTGCTTGACAACGTCCTCGCCGGGGATGGCGGTACCATTGCTGCTCGCCCGTTCAGTATCGTCGCCGATGTCGGAGACGGCAGACGACTGCATCGGCTCTTCGGCGCGCTTGACCATGATCGCCTGCGGGGCGAGGCGGGTCTTGGCCGAAGCGGATGCGCCATGCCGGCTCGACGAGTGCTGGCCATGCCGGCGGGACGCTCCGGCGGTCTCGGGCGCATCAGACGAATCGCGGTTCATGAGCTTGCGGAGGACGCCGTCTTCGGCGCCATACTGCAACAGCGCGGCGATGTTGATGATGCCGAGCATGAACCATTCGCGGTCGCCGAAAGCAGCGTTGGCGTCCTGTTCCATCGACGTCCAATCCTCCTTAGCCTTGTTGAGTGCCCAACCTTCCTCTTTCAACCGCTCGACGAAGCGCTCGAGACACTCGTCGAAGTCGTCGAGCGAGATCTTGGTGAAGAGCATGCCGTGCAGGTGGACGAACAACTCGGCCTTGGTGACGTCGGGCTGGGTACGGCGAGCCTGGTGCTCGTCCTCGAAGAGCGGGAGGATCGATTCGCGGGCAGAGACGTAAGGGTGTGCGGCGGTGAGGCTGCGGGCCAGAGGGAAGGTCAGTGGACGAGATTGAGAGAATGAAAGCGTGGAAAACGCACCTCTTGCAGTAATGATAGAGCGACCTCAACTCGTCACCTTTGCTCAACAGCGCCAAGTGATGCTGCAATCTCCCCGTTCCCGGATTCTCCGCCAGCCCCTGGCCGTACCAGTCCTTCGCGATCTCGCGCCACGTCTCCTGCTCCTCGAGGTCCCAATCGTTGAGCGCTGCTTGACCAATTGACGCAGCGTCGGCAGGTCGAGGCGGTTTTGCGTCTTCTGGTTCGCCCTTGTGGTACGCGTCGAGCGCGGCCGCCGTCAGCGACGCCAGTGTAGACGTCAACGCCTGCTGCTGCGCGGCGTGCACGCGAGAGGCGAGTCCAGCGACGGCCATGCGGTACCGAGCGAGATCGCCAAGCTGCTCAATCCATGCCGCCTGCAAGCTCGCAACGAGCGGTTCGTCGAGGAGCTGCGAGTAAAACGTGTACGCCCACTGGCAGTATTCGATGAGGTGTTCGAGAACGTTGGCAGAGGAGGAAGAGGCGGAGTCGGAGCGGAAGGGGGCGGCGAGAACGGCGTGGCGCATTCGCTCGAGGAGTTGGTGGAATGCGGTTTGCCAAAGGCGGGTTGGGATATTGTAGCGCTGAGGCAGGGAGTGAAAGGAAGCGGGATGGGAGGGGTCGAGAGCGAACTTGAGGAACTCGAAATGAGCCTCGACGAGTCTGAGGGAAGTAGTTGTTAGATAGCGATCGTGAGATCGCGGAGACGCGGACGCACTGCTTATGCCGACTCGCCAGCTTGACCCAGTACTCGTCATCAAAGCGCTTCGCCTGACCCTGAATTCGCACGCCAGCGGCCTTGCCCTCCTCGTCCTCCGCATCCCGACTCGCCGCAGCCTGTGCCGCGCGATTCTCCTCCTGTAAGCGCGCCTCAAGCGTCGTGATCTCCTTGTACAGTCGCTTGATGTGCGCAAGCGCAGGGTGCTGGTTACTGCGCGACTGGGCTGAGCCGCCCGTGAGGACACTCGCGCCATCGTCTGCAACGCCTGGCGCGGTGTAGTCGTTCCCGCCCGCTGGTGAAGCCATCACGTCCGACACGCTCGACTGAAACGAGAGGACTGAGCCGTTCGCGGGCGAGCGGACGTCCTTTGTCCTCCCGCCTGGAGCAGGCGCAGCCTGGGTAAACCGCATCGGATCGTCCTTCCTCGGGTCGAACAGCTGTCTGCTTCTCCCCGCCGCTCCGCCAGCTCCACCGTCTCCTTCTGCTTCTTCGTCTCCTTCTCGTCTCCGTCTCCTCTGGCGCCCGGAACTCCTCGTCCGCCCACTGAAGTCCGTCTCGACACTCTCCAAACTCTCCTTACTGTCCTGCGCACGCGCATCGGCACGTGACCCGCTCGCTCCCGCGCCCGCTCGGCGACCCAAGTCTGCCGGATCAACCGCTTCGCGCTTTGAACGAGCCGGGCGGCGAGAGGAGGACGAGCCGGGACCTCCGTCTTCCCGCACTTCGCGTTCGCGGCGGTGTCGGGGCGCAGAGTCGCTCGGATGTGCAGCTGATGTGCGAGAAGAGCGGTGGGTGGGCGGGACGGGCGGAGGGAGAGGCGCTTGGGTAGGCGAAGGGAATGTCGGAGAGCGAGGGTCGTATAGCTCGCGCGAAGGACCGGCAGTCGCTCCGCCCGATGACGTCGCAGATGGTGCAGAGACGGGCAGCGAGCGGTCGTAGTCAGCATCGTAGCGCCCCGTTTTTTGGTATGGGTGCTGCGCAGGCGGGGCGTGCTGGTGAGACTTGGCGAAGGGGTGTCGGCCGCCTCCGCTGCCGCTTGCGTACGGGGGTAAGGAGGCGTGCGAGCGGTTCGAGTGCGAGAGCGCGGGCTGGTAGGCAGGTTGAGGGGCGTGGGAGGAGTGGCGGTAGCCGGGAGCGGTGAGGGAAGCAATCGGCGGCGAAGGGGCAGCGTACCGGGGCGAGGCGGGCGGAGGTGCGCCGTACGGGTCTACTGCCGTGCTCGGCGAGGCTGGCCTGTCGAGCGAGAGGAGAGTCGGGTTCGTCGAGAGTCGGTTTGATGAGGAAACAGCGGAGGGGGGAACTCGTCGTGTCCCTGCATAGCCCGCGCCTGCGCCCGCCCCTGCTGCCCCATACTGCGCCTGCACATACTCCTGCTGTCCCTGCACCGGCGAGTGCGGTTGCGCGGTGGGCGTTGCCTGTTCCGCAGGCGAGCGAGTTCGCAGCGTCGGTCGCCAGCCGTCGATGAAGGCGGCTGAGTTGTTCAGCCTGGCCCTGTGCTTGGTCGGAGAAGCGTGCCCTGCGGTCGCCTGGGCATCATTCGTGCGCATAGAGAGCGACGGCGGGTGAAGAGGTGCGGCGGCGGCCATTCCGAGGCGTTGTCAGCCCGTCCGCGGTCTCTCTCCCGGTTGTTCGATCAGGCAAGCGTGTTGGTTCGTGCGTGTGAGCAGTGCTGGCGAAGTAAACAAGCGCAGGAGGGAGCGGGAGCGCCAATCGAGCGAGTTCGCAGCCCGACTCGACTTCGCAGCTCGTTGCAAGCCTGACCGACTTCCAAAGGGCTGCGATTGTTTTCTGCGTGCGAAGCTAACAGCGCTAACCAGCTTCGTACGATTGGACAGGCGCAGCAGAGGGAGCCGCCGTCGTCAAGCCGGTGAGGTCGCTCGGAGGAGCAGAAGATGTTGGTCACTCGCTGGCAGACACGGCAAGACTGGCTGGAGCCGTAGTGTACAGTACTGCAGGCATCACTGAGCGTGCGACTGGATTCACCGTGGTAATGCTGATCTCAGCGAGACGAGGGAGAGAGGAAGAGAGCTCACGTCGACGAAGCACTCCCCGCTCATCGTGCAAGTGCTGCCATGTCTGCTACGCAAGCGCCACCCAGCGTCGCTCCATCGGGCGAAGAAGCCATCCACCGCACAGTAGACGCCGAGCCACAAGCCTTCGTCGACAGCGAAGTTCCGCTCGACGAGGCATACGAAGTCGGCCTCACGCTTAGCGAGATCGACAAGGGCGAGTACCACCGCGTGCGTAGCCTGCAGTACTTTCCTAAGCCAGCCGAACGCAGCCGAGCTGACGCTCGCATCGTGCATACAGATTGCACTCCAGTTCGCTGATGAGCAGCTGCACGACGCTGTGGCGGTCTACAGGGCTCTTAGGGCTCGCTTGCCGAAGGAGAAGGAGCTCTACGTGCTGGCGGACACGACTTACGGCAGGTGCGTCGCCGTTGCGGACCCCTGTGCCGGTCCCTCCTCCTCGCGATGGGCTGACCCTAGCACTTTGCTCTTCTTGGTTCGCAGCTGCTGCGTAGACGAGGTGGCCGCACAGCACGTCGATGCCGACTTTGTTGTCCACTACGGGCACACCTGCCTTTCGCCGTTCGTCAGCGCGCATCTCCCTACTCATCCTCGCTAACTTCCCGCTTTCCCGCAGGACCGCCCGCCTTCCCGTTCTCTACGTCCTCACCAAACGCGAGATTGTTCCGGACCACGCCGCCAGCTCGTTCGCAAGCACGAGCCGGGCGAGCTTGAGGGAACAGCCTGCAAAGGCGGCGATCGTGTTGTACGACGTAGGCTACGCGCACAAAGCCCGTGAGTCCCGCCTTCATGAATGCTGAAGCCTGCTTAGAATGTACTGAAGCGTCCTTTGCGTGTAGACCTCGTCGCCGACGCACTTCGCTCTTACCTCCCGCCTTCACTCCCCGTCGTTCTCTCGCACCTCGACAAGCGCGCCAATCTCCGCTCGCACGCCCACACAACCGGCACCATCCCCGATACCTTGACCTCTTCATCCACCACGAAGGGCAAGGAGCGTGCCCCCACACCCCCTCCTTCCACCTCTGTGGCCGACGCCGACACCCCCTCGCTCGCGTACGACGACGAGCCCTCCGTCCCTCCTCCGCCCATGACAGTCCCCCGCACTTCCTCGCGCTACGACTTGCCCGAAGGCGTCGAGAGCATCGAAGACTGCGTCTTATTCTGGATCGGACCTGAGAGTTTGGCGTTGAATAATGTGTTGTTGACGCACGGGCGCTGTAGGGTGCGTTCCGCTTGGCTTTGTCTCTCGTTGCTCTCGTATCGATGCTGACGCGTCGGAGGTGGCCTACGCACAGGTCTGGTCCTACGATCCGGCGACTCGACAAGCTCGACTCGAGAGCGGGCGGACGAACCGGATGTTGATGCGGCGGTATGCGACGGTCGAGAAGGCGAAGGACGCGGATGTGATCGGTATTCTTGTCGGGACTCTCGGTGTCGGCGCGTCTTACTTTCTTTTCCCCTCTCCCGCGACGCAGGCTGATGATCCCTGATCTCGCAGCCGCCTACCTCCCGCTCATCACCCACCTCCGTCAACTCATTGCCTCGCATCATAAGAAGAGTTACACGGTCGCCGTTGGCAAGCTGAACCCCGCCAAGCTCGCCAACTTTATTGAAGTCGAGTGCTTCGTCCTCGTCGCGTGTCCCGAGAACTCGATGATTGACTCGAAGGTGCGTGAGGAGTCTTCTCAGTGCACTTTCGCTGCCGAACGAGCGGGTAGTTGACTTGTGCTCTTGCACCTGATCACGCAGGACTTCCTCCGACCGATCGTCACGCCCTTCGAGCTCGAGCTGGCTCTCACCTCCAAAGCATGGACAGGCGACTACATCCTCGACTTTGCACAGCTGCTCGAGTCGTCCGACTTTGGCCAAGACGCCGGGACCGTCGAGGTCGGGCGGAGAGCGGACGGCGATGAGGCGGAGGGAGAGGACGGGGAGGCGCCAGTCTTTTCGGCTGTTACGGGCACGTATCGGCATCCGAAGAAGTATTATCAGCGGGGATTCGAGGGTGAGTTGCGCAGCCGCGGGCTTTTCTTGTCTCTTTCCACCTCTCGCTGACAGGCGCCTTCCACGTCCTGCACATTCGTCACAGACGCAGATGACCTCGCA
Source organism: Rhodotorula sp. S30-09 (assembly GCA_023628235.1). Lineage (NCBI taxonomy): Eukaryota > Fungi > Basidiomycota > Microbotryomycetes > Sporidiobolales > Sporidiobolaceae > Rhodotorula > Rhodotorula sp. S30-09. The sequence continues at coordinate 57,469 of JAMALD010000045.1, read as the reverse complement.
ACGCAAGCGTCGGCGCTCGCGATTCGCGACCAATCCTCCGCCGTCGCTCGCGTCCTAGGCTCCGCAGCAGGTGGGCCTTCCGTCCCTCCTCCTCTGCTTCTTCCGCTGACGTCAGTCGCGCACAGGCGAGTACATGTCGACGAGGACATACAAGGGCCTCGAGCCGCGGTATGGGCAGGACGCGCCGGCAGTGCTCGAAATGGGCCGTGAAGGCGGCATTGCGCGTGGGTATGGATACGAGAAGGAGACAGACGCCGAAACCGAGTAACAAGCGGGCGTGCAACGCTGCACTCGCGGACGCATCAACAGCTGCTTTGAGCGAACATGTTTCTAGAGAAAGAAAGGATACACAGAGTCTGAGTCGGGTATTGTCCATTCTTTGTCCTTCCGGCTCTGCGCCTCACGACTTCCCCTGAATTGGTGGCTCCTGAGTGTGTTTGCGAGTCAGCAAGCGCTCGTGAAAGCTGTGGATGCCAAGAGAGGCGAACGCACCGCTTGACCTTCTCAAGCACGACGCCGTTCTGGCGACTACTTGCAGACCGCTCTACAGCACAGAAGCGGAAGGCGGTACTGGCGCTCACTCTCCCACGGGTGCGCTTCGAAAGGGACTGGGGGGTCGACGGTGAGGCGGGTCCCGGCTGATGGGTAGCGACTGCAGACGACGCAGGAAGTCAGCACATTCATGTGTGCAGACCTGTCGCGCGAGACGTACCGGCGAGCTGAGGTTTGGCCAGTGTTGCCGACGAGCAGCGTGTGCGGAAGGGCGCAAGCCCTCATTGTTGCGAGGACTACGACCCCAATCACCGAACGTTCCGTCAGACGATGCACTTGGAAGAACACCCAGGTATTCTTTCTGGGGGTCCTGCAACTCGGGACAGTTAGATTGGCTGTGGGTTTGAGCGTTCCTTGCGAGAGACGCACCATGTTGTGGCTCAGCCGCCAAAGCTTCGACATTAGATGAAAGGCGCCGACATCAATTCATGCAGCTGTCAGCAACGCGGGCGATAAGCGAAGATGGCGAAGTGAGCGCACGCGGCGATGGGACTGCGGACTTTGGAGCGGTCCTTGCGGATGCGTAGGGCGCCTACTTCGCTGATTGTTGGCCCCAAACTCCGTGCGGCTATCATCGTTCGGGGTTCGAGCACGAGGGACGATCGGACGTGCCGCAGACGTTGAAGGACCTTCGACCAAGTCCTGCAGGTCCTCGGAGTCAGTCATGGTCTCGACGCTCATTCAGGTCCGAATGTAGCGTACCTTGTACATGTAGGTGTTGGCGATGCCCGCCAAGCCAGGGTAAACCTGTGGGTGACTGCTCTCCGCCGGTGGCAGTTGTCGCGATCCAGGGTTCGCCGAGCGGTTGCGACGGAATGGATTAGTCCACGGGGCATGCTGAGCGCAGAGGAATGTCGAACGGTCGAAAGGTCGAAAGGTCGAGGAGTATTGTGCGGAGGGCGACGGAGGAGGAGAGGAAGCGGAAGAGGAAGAGGAAGAGGAAGAGGAAGAGGAAGAGGAAAGACGGACCTTCCGCTGGCTGAACCCTCGAAAGATCCGCGGATTGTCCGGCCTGAAGAGAATGTCGGTGCCGAGGAACCAGCGAGAGGAGAGCCGTCGGAAATCAGGAGAGCAGCGCAAGACAGCGGAAAGGCGATGCATACATAAAATTGACAACAGGCGATGATTTGTGTCTACGCGGTCCCTCTATCCTCGCCCGCTTCGCGCCGGTCTATACGCCCCTTCCACCACTTCAGGATGACCACAGCGAGCTGGCCAAGCACGACCTGCGAGCCTTGGTAAAGGACGAGCGGGAGGGACACGATTCCTCTCGCTTGGCCGTCCAAGCCGCCGTACAGTATTGAGACGATGGCTGTGAAAAGGAAAGCGTGAGCTGCCAAGTCGGCGGAGAGGGATGGAAAATGACGAACGGGCCCCCAAAGCTGCTCCCTTCGCACCGCCGACGAACAAAGCTGCGATAGTCGTTCCTTGATCGAAGAGGGGTCCACTGCAGGCGACTTTGCGACGCTCGAGCTGTAATCGAGGAAAGGGGACGAGGCGGCAGACGAGGAAGAGGAAGAGCGAGATGACCTGGAGGCGAGCAGGCGCTAAGTTAGGTCCGCCTCGGCAACGAAAGGAGAAGCGGAACTCGACTCACCAAGTAAAGTCCGATGTTGACCAGCACGACGAAGGCGACAGCCTCGCCCGTCAGGATCTCGAAAGCTCCCTCGTAGAAGGCCCCGCTAAAGGTCGACCAAATGACGAGGAGGAGGCAGACGCTTCCAACCTTGCCGAGCCGGAACGTCGTTCGAATCCACTTGACCTGCTCAGACCAAATGTACTGCAGGATCTCGCCGACCGTCAAGGGGACGAAAACGGTGAAGCCGAGCTGCTGGATCACTTGGCGATACAGCTCACCGATGCCACCTTTGCCGGACGCGACAGGCTTGCCGAACGACCAGGTTGAGGACGACATGAAGAGGCTGAGGAGTGCGGGAGAGAGGAAGGTGCCGAAGAGATTGCCGATCCTGCCACGCGAAGACTAAGGGTCAGTACCAGGATGGGGCCACACAGTCAGGGCCGCTAACTCGCATCACTTCAACCGTCGTCGCAGCCTCGTCACCGCCCGCCTGCCCCGTCATCACGACGTTCGACGAGACCGTCGTCGGCAGGACCGCCATAACCTGCATCCCGACAAGCGCCCACCGGTCGAAGCGCTTGTACTGCGGGTCGGCGGCGCGAACAGCGTTGATGATGGCGAAAGTGACAGCGGGGAAGAGGAAGAAGGAGGTGATGTGACAGACGAGGTGGAGTTTCCAGTCGCCGGCTCGCAGAAACTGCCGCAGGGAGGTCAGCTTGTCAATTAGACATTCGACTTACTATCAAACATTTTGCGGCAAGACTTACGAGGTTGCGCAGCGGAAGAGTAAGCCCCGAAATGAAAAAGATGATGGCTACGGCGAGGTACTTGATCGTATACTCCGAGCGGATGGCACCGCCAGGTCGAGCGACGTTCGGGAACGCCCAGCTGTGCGCTCTGAGTGTTAGCGAAACGTCGCACCGAGCAAGGGAGAGCAAAGACGCAACGCGAGAACTATAACGACTCCGACACCCAGCACAAACCACTGTAAACGGGCCTGCGTTAGCTCTGCGTAGTGTAAGAGAAGTGCTTGAGCGCACCTGCGCCAGAAACAAGTCCCAGATTGCTTTCAACCCGCGCTTGATCCGTCCTCCTGACCCCGGCGAAGTCACCGCATCGTCCTCGACAGCACCGTCGCGCGGGAGCTCTGCGACCTGTGCACGCTCTTCTGCACGTAGAGTGTCGTCGCTCGGGTCCCCCAATGGTCGTTTGTCGGTTGTCGACGCGAGTTCGGCGTGCGATAGCACGGATCGAAGGGTCGAAGCCGCGGACGGCGTGGGCGACGATGAGCGGTGCAGCGTGGTCATCGTCGTAGCAGCATCAGGTCTGTAGAATGAAAGGAAGGAGAAAGCAAAGGAGCGCCGAGCAGTGAAGACATCGAAGCCAAGAATGTCGCGGCTCCTCGTCCCGACGGCAGCAATGCCTTTCCTTCAAAATCAAGGAGAAATAGCGACGTTGTAAATCCACCGTCTAAGTAAGGAGAAGTCTAGCCTACAAACCCCCACTGAACCCCGACCGCAAGAGGTGGCACATCTGGTGGAAGAGCCTTCCATCTCGCCCGACGACAACGCCCCTCGGCGGTTCTGACACCTGCATGCCAGCGCCACCAAAACCTCCGCTCGCTCCACGCCTTGACATTGCCGGCGCCCCCGGCCAATCCACCTCCTTGCCCTTGAGCGACGGACGCTTCTTCATCCTCGGGCGCTCGTTCATCCCCATCGCCTCGACAACCATCGATACTGACGCCGAGCGCGACATTGGCGGCGAAGAGCCCGTCCCTTGCGCGCCCCAGACGGGCTGAAGGCATTCGGCGCAGAGACCGCCAGGGTTGCCGGCGCCAGGTCGCCAGCCGCGATCCCGCTCCGCCTTGAACTCGACAACGTGCTTGAACAAATCTTCGGCCGAGATGCTCGACGAAAGACCGAGAAGGTCACCTTTGAAGGCGTACGAGTCGAGCATCGAGCTCATGATGCCCTTGAACTCGGCGTATGAGCGATTCGCCGCTGGCGAGCGCGAGTTGGCTTCGATAAGGCGACGAACGAGGCGGGGGAAGGAGACTTCGTGTGAGGACGTGGTCGAAATGAGCGAGGAGAGTGCGTTCGGGATGAGTGACGAGAGAAGCTCGGATGCGTGATGCGACAGCTGCTGCGGCTCGCTGTCGTGCACAATGATCGAGGTGCCCGAGGTGCGGCGATATGCAGATGAGCGATCGGACGGTCGTGGCGGAGCAGGAGCGACGGAGCGGATGGCACGGATGGTGCTGACGAGGGACGAGAGATGGCGGAACCAGAGCTCCTCGGGCGGAACATCCTTCGGACGCCGTCGCGTACTCGTTCGGCGGGCACACACCGCTGTCGCTGCTGCCGAGATCGCAACGATCTGCTCGACAAGCAGTTCGGGTAACTGTTGAACGTGGCCGTCCTCTGCGTCCTCCTCATCGTCTCCTCTCAGCAGTCCCTCGAGCAGCTTATCCGTCCGCGCCTCGAGCGCCTCGTCCGCTTGACCGAGCGCGGCCTCCGTCTCGCCGCGCCTGTCAAGCGCCCACACGACCGCATCAAGCGCACCCGCTTCCTCGCAGATTTCGAGAATGCGGCCATCCTGCGCGAGTCGGCTGGCATCGCGCTCAAGGTAACGGATGACTTGCTGCGGCTCGTACGTGCAGAGGAGCCGGAGGTAGCGGTGTAAGACGCGGTCGTCGAGCTTTGAAGAGTTGGCGGACAAGTCAACGCCAGCGACGGACGGCTCGCAAAGGCATCGAAGGTAAGCGAACTCCCGCCAAGGGACAGACGAGAGGCGCTCGACGACCTTGTCGTGCAGGCGAGGAAGGAAGGTGTTGACGAGAGCTGCCGTCTGCTGCAAGCCGTCCTCATCGACGTCGATCAAGGTCGGAACCGCGTCGAGAACGACATCCGCCAGCTCCGCCTTCTGCCCCTGCGACGCCTTCTCCGCAAGTCGGAAAACCTCCCGCAAGAAGCCGAAGACGTCGCTGGACGTGTCGGGGTCGTTTAGATAAGTCGAAGCGAGGGCGGCCCATTTGCGCTGGTTGCGGTAGAGAGAGCGGAGGATGCGGAAGAAACCAGCCTGCTCGAAAAGCGGAACGAAGGTATCAGAGTCGGAAGGGGTATAGGCAGATAGGAGGTATTCTGCTGCGAGTTGACGGTCCTCCGCTGTGCTGAGGTCGGAGTCGCTGGCGAGGCGGACGAGGATATCGCGAAGGGTGGTATCGGAGAGCCGGAGATATTGCGGGTACTTCGGAATGTTGCGTGCGATGAAGATGTTGAGAAAAGTCGTGTCGCTCGACCGAAAGCCGCTCGATTCGCCGGAAGCCGGCGACATAACCTCGAGGAGGATATCGACGACTCGCTGGCGCGTGAAGGACGTCCCACCTTGCTCGCCGTCGAGAAACGGGACTTCAAATGCTTGGTCGAGCGTGTCGAGCAGAGCCTCCGCATCGAAGGAGAGGAGCAGGCGTAGGTAAGGGTAAGTCGGCTCGGCTTCCTCGCCGACGGTCAAGACGCTCCGTCCGCCCTTGGCAGGCCACGACCGAGTTTGCCCAGACAGCAGGAATCCGTAGACGGCAGCTCGAGCGCGATCGCCTTCTTCGGGCAACAATTGCGTCGCCGTTGGGTAGGCGAAGCCTGTGAGGACGCTCGAGAGATAGGCAAAGACCTTGTAGGCTGCCGGCACCATGTCCTCGATGTCGTGTTCAGCTCGCCAGACGTCGGCCGGCAATTCTGCACCGCTGCCGTCATCGTCCGAGAAGGTGCTGTCAGCCGTCCCAATTGTCCTTGGCCGTCGCAGGCGGTGCTGCTGGATGTGGCGGATGAGCGCGATGAGCTCGACGAGCGGGCCGACGTAGTCGTGCAGGGCGCGGTTGTAGACGTGAATGAGCGGATCGTAGAGCTTCTCGCGCTGGCAAAGGCTGAAAACTTGGTCGAGATCGAGGTTGAGTGGGTCGACCCGCAGGACGATGCGCTCGACCGCGTCGTACTGGCGTCGCTCCGCATGGACAGCGATGAGTCGCTGCGTGACGCTTGGAGGCAGGGCGTGCATCGCCCCGGCAAGGACGTACGGCTCGATCCGCTCGAGAAAGATGCCCTCGATGCCGTTCTGTTCGTACCGCTCGTAGAGCTCGTCGAACAGCCAGTCGGGGTCCCCGAGCGCGAGACATGCGCGCACGCAGGTCCCAACAAGACCTTCGAACAGCTGCTGGATTGTCTCGCCGTTGGCGTGACTGCCGTCGCGAAGGCGGTCGTCCGAGAAGATGAAGCCGAGCGATGCGTTCAGGATCTCGCGCAGCTTTGACTCGAGGATTCCTCGTCGCTCGGCAGGGTCGCCTGGTAGCGCGATCGTGCTGGCGTCGACTTGGCCCTCGAGGTAGCTGGTTGTTGTGTCGATCGCCTCGAGGATTGTCGCAGGCTGCATGAGGGCGAGGATGCGGTCCGCCCAAGAAAGGACAGCGCCAGCGCATACGTCTCCGTAATTCTGAACGCGAAAAGAATTAGAACTGGGTTGAAGGAGGAGAGGAGGCGACGAACCAGCAGGAAGAGCTTGCGCTTGAAGGTCATGAAGCTGGCGGAATAGGCGAGCGTCTCTTCAAGCGGAAACGTCGAGTCGAAGGCGGACGCGTAAAGGTCGGAAGATACGATGCTGCGGATGTCGTGGGCGTCTCTGCCGATCCGTTGACGGGTAATGAGGTCAAAGACGTCGAAGTGAGCGGCGGTGAGAACGATGAGGACCTGTGCAGAAGCCAAGTGAGCGATGGAAGGATGAAGGAGGCTCATCTGTGCTCACTCGGTCGTTGTACCATCTCAGCGCCAGAACGGGACCATCGCACGTCCAACCTTCGATCTCCTCGAAGCGCACTTCCGCAGGCGGCGGCAGATGCTTGAGCGCGGCAACGCCTGGTCTTCGCGACGGCTGCGACGCACTGACTGCTCCGCAGGCCCGGACGAGCCGAACTCGCGCACCCCAAACCCACGCCAACACCGGATCCTCTCCTGCGTCCGCATCCGCCTTCTCCTTCTTCGTCTGGTCGACTTCCTTCCCCTCGCCCTCGCTCTTCAATCTTCGTGCGCTCGGCCACCATGCGAGGACGCCCGTTAACGCGTAGCCTCGCTCGACCTCTTCCTTCTCTTGCCCCTCGCCTTGCTTGTCCTCGCTCCATTCTCGCGGAAATTGCACTCGCCACCAAGTCCGAGGCGCAGGCTTGAGACCGACGATGACGAGCTTCGTAGGCGTGAGGAGGGCGATGAGGGAGAGGGTGTCGGTCGAAGGATGAGGAGCGGGTCCAAGAGGCAAGGGCGCCATGTCGAGGACAACGGACGGCTTTTTGCTGGCGGAAGACACAGCAGGTCGCGGTGGTCGTGGGAAAGACCGGAGCTTCAGCGTTGAGGTGGGAAGACTGGGACTGGCGGGAGAGGCAGGATGTGGAGAGTTGGGTGGAGAGGCGTGTAAGGCGTTCGGAGGAGCGGTTACTGCGGTTGGTAAGGGTGGTCGAACCGGCGGTGCGCCGCTCGAAAGGACCGCCGCTGGATCAGGGTACCGTCCGAGCATGCGGATGATGTCGGTCGAGGCGAGCATGAGCACTTTGCCGAGAGCGTGATAGAACGCAAGGCCTTTGTCGTCAGACGAGACGATAGCCGTATGTCGCGCGCCGACGAAGCCGAGGTGACAGATTTTCGAGCCGACGAGGTGACCCTCTTTGCGCCCGGTCAGGACCTGCGGGAGAGTGACGGGCGCGACGGAGCGTTGGGGCTGCGATGGCTTAAGGAGCGAGTACAGGTGAACAGAGCCATTCTCGTGGCCGACGGCGACGAACGTATGGTCCTGCGAGACCGCCAGAGCCGTGACAGCTCCCGCTTCTTTGGCTGCGAGTGAGGGTGTCAGCGGATGCGACCTTCGCTAGAGAGGACGACGCACCGATACCCTCCGTCCCGCACACGCATCGCAAGTTCTGCCCGAAATCGAACACCAGCACCCAGCCTTTCTTTGTACCAATCGCGATCAAGCCGCTCACAGCCATGACAGTCGGCTGGCCCATCGCGCTCTTGGCGATCTGCTCCGCCTGCGAGAGAGCCGCTGCACCAGCTGTCGCGCCAGATTGCGGATACACGCGCGCCGATATGCGCTTGAGAGACGACCATCTGACGGTTCGTGGGGGAGGCGAGGTACCGTTTGCTCGGCCGGCTGAAGATGCGTTTGAGGCGGATGTGCCGGTTGGCAGGTCAGAGGTAGACGGAAGGTCGAAGAGGTTGGTGTAAGATGATCGGCGGGAAATGTTGTCGAGATTGGAGGTCGAGGGTGAGGCGCTGATTCCGCCTGCCAGGGTTGGTCGACGAGAATGATTGCCGTCATCGTAGGGGTATTCAACCGCCGTGCTGTACGTCGAGCTAGAGACGAAGCGGTTCTTATTCGGGAGAGACTGAGTCGAAATGGAGCGCAGGCGAGAGAAGGTCGGGTGGAAGGAGGGTCGTTGCGGCGTCTGGCCGGACGAGTCGGGCATGGAGGCGAGGGAGCCGAGGGACGATTGTGCTCGGGACGGTCTACCTCGAAGCTGTCTGAGCGCGGGGAACTCGTCGTTCGAAGCGCTCGTCACCCTCGAGACGGCGGGAGAGGCCTGCGAGACCGTGTCAACGTCAGCTGGCGCCTCGCCGGTGACACAGGCTGTCATTCGGGACGCACAGGAACTGACGGGCCATTTCCTAGCCCTCGCAAAGCACCGTTCACGCCCTCCTTCGCCAAAGAGTGGTGCTCCTCCTCGTCCTGCCTAACCTCTGCAGCTCCTCCTCGAGCCGTTCCAGCCTCGCTAGCCGTCGCTTCGCCATCCCTATCACTGACAACCGACACTCCAACCAGTTCCTCCATCCTGCGCTCATAGCTCCCCTCCTCACGCTCCTGCATCTCCCCTTCAACCCTGTCCTTCCCACTATACACAAACTCGCCAAACTCGTCCTTCTCCTCGTCGCCCTCCCGACCTCGCACAGGCTTGGTTGGACTATCGAGCACGTCACGCAGTATCGAGTCGTACGAATCGGTCGCCGTCTTCGGCTGACGCTGCGAGTCGGGGAGCGCGAGAGGAGAGGCGGGCGGGTCTGGCGATGCAGCTTCGGGCGGTGGAGAGGTCATGAAGCCAGACAAGCCGGCGTGACAAGCATTCGATCGGAGAGTGTGAAGTGCGAGAGAAAGGTCCCCTTCTCCGAGCGAGCGAGCGAGGTGGGGCAGTTGCTCGCTTCTCTCCCTGCAGCGTTTTGGGTACTAAGCAAGCTTCGTCGCGTCAACAGAGGTATGAGAGATCGTCCGACGCTGCGGAGGGAAGTGGGTACAGAGGGATGCTCGACAAAGGATGAAGGCGAAAGGTGCACACAAAAACATAAACGACGACGACCGCCGGCGTGAAAGCCGAAATGGAGAAGTATGTATACGGCGAGGCGAAGCAACTCACGCCCGCTTCTCGTTCATGACCCACCTCCGGCCAAGGACTTGCTGCGTGAACGAGCACGACGACGACGACGCCGCCTCTTCACTCGTCGAGGTATCAAGGCACAAGCCACCCATCTGCGCGCCGAGCGCGTCGATCGAAGCCGGCGCAGTCTTGAGCGACGCAGGTGCCGAGACGGGAACGACTTCGACGCGGGCCTTTCCGCTCAAGACGGCCTTGACCTTGTCCACTGAAAGACCGGACGGCGCAGGTGATCCGGAGAACGCGTCCCAGAACGAGGCCATCATCTTCTGCATGAGGGTCTGGCTCGCGAGGTGCGCGACCGAGGCGGACATGGCTTGTTCGCGAAGCGCGAGGGCGTCTTGGTGCGAGAGACGCGGCGGAGAAGAGAATGCCGCGGGTGACTGGTACGCGAGGAGTTCGGACGTGGTCGCGGAAGTCGAGGGCGAAAGCTTGGGCGAGCGGAAGAAGGCGGGTTTGAAGCCTTGCGGGACGGGGAGGTACGCGTCGTCCTGCTGTGGAGGTTGTTGCTGCTGCTGCTCCTTCTGCGCCGCGACGAGCCCAGCCGCGTTGTTCGCAAGCTTGCCATACAGCGCCGCGCGGTTCTGCTCGAGCTGGTCCGGGCGCAACCAGAACGGGTTCGAAGCGAAAAAGTCCTCAAACGTGCCCTTGGGCGTCTGCTGCGCCGGCTTCGCTTGCTGCGCCTGCTGTTGCTGAGCGGCGGAGAAGCCGGTGCGAAGATGCGACGTGAGAGCGGGCAAGTCGGCGATCTGATTCTGCGACAAGGCGTTCAAAGCGGGGTTGAACGACTGGTTCGAGAACGGCGATGCGGCACTCGGGGGAAGCTTGGGGACGACTCCGTCGGCAAGAGGGGCGACGTCCGGAATGAGCGTCGTGTGGACGCTCATGAACCCGCCGCCGAGGCCGGGAGAGGCGGTCGACCAGGCGCCGGTCGAGTGACGCGCATGAGCCGAGACGTCCTTCGAGAGATTCGGGAGCTGGAGCGCGTTGGTCGACGAGACTGCTGCGCGAGTGCCGATGCGGCGTGTCGACGGACCGGCAGCGGGAATGGACGACTCGACGATTTCCTCCTGCTTGACTGGGACGCCCGTCGCAGCCGACGCCACAGCACGCGAAGGGTTCGTGCCAAGCCCAGCTGCAGCCGTACTAGGCGGCGTCGACAAGCTCGACAACTTGTCAAGGAGGTCCTGCCACTTCTCCTTGAGTGTCGCGACCTCGGTCTTGAGGCCCGAGTTCTCGGCGCGCATTACGCCCATTTCGTCCCGGAGCGTCGCGATGATTGTGTCGCGATCGTGAATCTGCTCTTCGAGCGTCGTGATGTACTCCTTGCGACGGTGGCGGAAGTTGCGGGCCTGTGCGAATCACAGCAATACCGAACCGTCAGTCTCTGCTAGTCACGGACCATACGAAGAGGCAGAATGCGACGCACCGAAAGCTTGTTCCTCAACTGCCTCTTCTCCTTCGAGCTCAACTTGGAGTACTCCTGCGGGTCGGGCTTGTCTGCCCACTGTGGCACAGGCGGGAGATGACTATTCGCGCTCGTCTTGTGCAACGTAGCGCTGGCCAACTGCGCGACACCAATCCTCGCAGCTTGCTTCCTCGTCGAGGGAGGTTCCTCCGACGAAGTGAGACTAGAGCGCGCCTTCTTCGCTGCGGTGGGCTTGCGAGACGTGCGACGAGCCTTGCGAAAACCGGACGTGGTCGCCACCGTCCCGTCGGACGAGTACAGGTCGTCTTCCTCTTCTTCCTCGATGACCGTGTGTGCGACGTTGCGTTTCGGGCGTCCCGAGGCCGTCAACTCTTGAGGCTGGGGCTGGGGCTGCCCGAGCGGCTCGAGGGGTGCGACGGGCCAAGCGGGAAGAGGCGGAAGAGCGGCGGAAGAGGGAAGGGCAAGCATCGGGTCGAAGGCGTTCGTCTCGGCAGGCGCGCCAAAGACGGACGGGTCGATTGCGAACCCGTCAGCTGCGCCTCCTCCGACGGTGGTCGACGAGAAGTCGACGTCGGCGAGACTGAAGGGGCTGTGGCCCGAGTTGCCGTCGGATGAGTGTGAGAAGGGCGAGCCTGGGATAGTCGGCACGAAGGTGGACGGGCCGAAGGAGGTCGACGGCGACAAGGGCGAGATGGCGTCGCCCGACGTCGAGCCGGCCGTCGACGTCGACGGTGCGGACGAGACGCCGCCGAAGACAAAGGGCGAGGTGAGGTCGGTCGTCGGTGCGGACGAGGCCGACGGCGGGAGCTTTGCGACTTCGGGCGCGAGGTAGTGGCTGCATGGGGCGCATCCAGAGCGTGTCAGCACGCGTGTATGCGAGGCGGGCTCTTGCGATCTCCATGCGAAGGGTCCCCCTGGTCCCGAGGCCCCGCCGCGAGGATACGCCAGCGCGATGGCGACCACGCATCGCTCGTCCGACGGAGTGCAGGCGAGTCCACGCATGCAATCGCCACCAGTGCGGCACCCTGGTCCACCACCGAGAGCCGTCCGTCGCGCAGCGAGCGCGGTGCGAGCACTCTCGAGATGCGGAGTCAGCTGGGAGGAGAAGCGGCCACCCTGCACGCACCTGAAGAGCTCTGCGAAGGACAGTCCCTGCGTGTCTGTGTCTCCAGGCTGCACGACGAGCGGGTCTGCTGCTGCGTTGTTGCCGGAGAGTTGGGCGAGCATACCCTGCAGGCCCGATAGGTCTCCGACGGTCGTCGACATGCGCTGGCGGGCTGGCTGCTCGAGTGTGTGTGTGGATGTGAGAGTGCCTGGAGTGTATCTGTGTGCGCTACTGAGCAGAGCGAGGCAGAGTGTGTGAAAGTCGGCCGAGGGAGGACGCGCAAGCCCAAGTCGGCGAACGGAGTCGAAGTCGCTCATCGGCACATTCCAGTAAATCAGGGTTGTACTCTCCAAAGACTACCAATATTTCACTAGTCTATCGCACCTACTTGTGGCACAATCAGAGGGGTGCAGCGCGAGCGAGGGTTGCAATCGCCGCCCCTTCATCTCGTCGAGGCCACATCGCACTCGCAACCCCACAAGGGGGTCGTAGAAGCATGTGCGCACGCTATACATCTCACTCGACCCGCCAAGCTGACCTAGACCCGCCCACAGGCCGGCACCCGCCCCTCCTCGACCTCGGGATGAGCGGGCATCTCTGCTCCCACGACCACCGCAAGACAGGCCGCTGAACCCACGAGCCGCCTCCTTCAGGCTCCAGTACGGCGCACACGAGTCGAGCGAGCGCCAGGCGGGGCGGGCGAGCGCCCACCGTCCCTCCCCCCCCTCCCGAACTCGCTCTCCCTCCCTCATCTCGCACGACTCGGCACACTCGAGCGCCTCGGCCTCCTCCTCATCTTCAGCATACTCTCTCCCGTCTCTCCCCCGCATCGAATTCGCGCACCTAATCCTCCTCGCCCTCACCTTCTTCCTCCTCTGCGTCATGCCGTTCGTCCTGCTCTGGCTTTACAAGCGCCGCGTCGAATGGGACCCTTTCGGATTGGGCATCGGAGCGTGGCTCGCCGCGGAGATGGGGAGGGAAGTCGTTTTTGAGTTGTTCGCCTCAAGCGAAGGGGAGGTGGAAGACGGCGGGCCAGCGGATGAGGCGCATTCTCCTCCTGCCCCCGAACAGACCCTCGCCCTACCCACTATCGTCCTTTCGCTCCTGCAAGAAACCCTCCGCCTCTTCGCCATCCACCTCGTCGTCCGTCTCCTTCCTCCCGTGTCCCCCTCCGCCTCTTCCTCTCTCCGGCCGCCACCGATATACCCCCCTTCGCTCCCGCCGCTCGACCCACTATTCTTCTCGGCACTCTGGTTTGCGCTAGGCTGGAGCGCGACGGAGATTTGTTGGAGTTCGAGGAGACTGTGGAGACAGTTGGAGTTGTATAGGGAGCTACTTGGTCAAGGGAGTCGAGGGGAAGAGGAGGTCTTGAGAGGTGTGCCAAGGATGCAAGGAGAGGAAGAGGAGGAGGGGCAGGGGCAGGAGGAACGGAGGTTTGGGAGGAGGTGTGTGGATGTCGTGGATGGCTTGCCGGAGCATCTCGTTCATCGTCACTCGTCGAGCGAACACGGCTGCGGCGACGACGACGGCGGGCGATACAAGCATGACGGTGAGCGAGATAGAGTATTCGACGAAGACGAGGACGACATGGACGACGAGATCTTCCGCTTGCGGATGCGCGAGATGCAGCGCGGAGAACTCGAGGCGCAGCTGGGCGTGCCGTTGTACGAAGTGCCCGTCGGTGTGATCTTCATCTGGCGTCTCGACTCGTGCGTCACGCCACACTTCCTCTCCCGCCCTCCTCTCCCCTAACTTGCGCGGCAAACTGACCTCCCTCGCCGCACAGTATCCTCCTCTCCCTCGTCTTCACCCTCCTCCTCTCACTCCCCTTCCGCCTCACGCCCCCAACCCTGATAACCTTCTCCCTCTGGCCGACTTTCCTCATCGTCTCCTCAACCCACGCGCTCCTCGCATGGCTGTGGCTCTCCAAGGTCAGGAGGATGGGGGTCCCGAGTATTAGTTATGCCAGTCTGGTTGTGCTAGTGGGATTGATGTTTGGGACATTGGGCGCTTGGGGGGTGCTGCAATGAGCGCGAGATTGTCGCATAACCACTACTTGCGCGATGGATACTCCCCTTCTTTGTCGAGTGTAACGGAGTACGCTTGATCTGCATCATAAGCAAATGTAGTTCACGTTTGCGATCTACGCCTTCGTCTTCTCCTCCACGAAAGACCTCAAGTCATACTCCTCCTGACCCTCCTTCTTCTCCGCCACCCCAACCTCCGTAACAATGCCCTCAATCAAGCTCGCAGGCGTGACATCGAAAGCCGGGTTCCACGCGTTCGTTCCAGGCGGCGTGATCAACACTGTCTCGACCTGAACCTTTTCGCCCTCCTTCGCGGGCGGGACCGCCTCGCCCTTCGCGACTTTCGCAGGATCGACGACTCGTCCGCGGACGGTACAGGCTTCCCAGGAAGGTCGCTGCTCGATCTCGATTTCTCGACCTGAGCGCATCGAGAGGTCGAGAGTGGTGAGGGGGGCGGCGACAAGGACTGGCACGGGAGGGTTGGGAGAGTGGGGGTGAGGGTGATGCGCGAGGAGGGAGATCTGGTAGGTTGAGATCTTGTTGGCCGTGTCGCCGTTCGAGGCGATGCTGTGCAGGAGGTGAGGCGTAAGCAAGCTGGTCCACACAAAATCCACGCAAACGCGATCTGCAGGAAATGGCGCGCCACACGCAACCGCGATGCCTGGTTTGAGCAGAACCAGGAAAGCTCGCCAACTCACCGGTCCGCGCCAGCAACAAACAAATGCACCCTCTTCTCGCCCAACAGCGCTCCGATAGCCGTATCGCACACCATCGTGTTCGGCGCACCAAGACTCGCCAACTCGACAGCTGTCAAGCGCGCGCCTTGCTGGTAGGGGCCGGTTTGGGCGAAGTAGGCGTGTTCGAGGCGGTTTTGCTTGTGAAGGGAGGTGATGACGCCGAGGGCGGTGCCGTAGCCCTGTGGAGACGGCATAATCAGTGCGGGGCGGCGGGGAGTATCGCGCGGCTGGACTTACGGACGTAGCGAGCGAGCCGGTGTTGCAGACCTGGTAGAAAGGCAAACGTCAGCAGGCTATTTGCGCGGCATGCTGTCTTTCTCCTGCTGGGCGCAGGACAGCTGCAGTACATCGAGACGCGTGAATCACCGTAAGGACCGCAATCTTCTCGCCCTTCTGGATCGTCCCTTCGCGCTCAAGCTTCTCCAAGATCCACTTTGCTCCGTTGTTCCCAATCTGCTCGCACCTCTCCTTGTCCTCGACCCAAACGCCGACCGCGACATCAACGACCTTCTTCGCGAGCGACTCGGCAGTTGCGCCCTGGGCGGACGCTTCCGCCCTTGCGGCGGCTTCGATACGGGACAGGGCTTCGCGGAGGTTGACGGCGGTCGGCCGGGAAGTAAGGAGGTAGGCGGTGCGGTCGAGAAGGAGCTTCAGAAGCTCAGAAGGAGGAGCGGAGAGGGTGGAAGCAGGGAAAGAGGGGCAGGGACGGTCGTTGAGGAGGTTGAGGAGCTCAGCGGCGATTCCGAGCGAGGCGAGCGAAGCGATTGCGGGTGCGCCGCGAATCTACAAGCCGTCAGAACGACTGTCAGCTTTCATCAGAACGTCACAGACAGCTCGACGACGGCGACAGACCTTCATCGTCTGGATCGCGTCGAAAGCTCCCTCAATCGTCGAGACCTCCTCCCAGACCTCCTGGTGGGGTAGCAAAAGCTGGTCGATAATCTCGACAGACGCCGTGTCGTAGAACGAGCGCCCGCCAGTGATGCGGAAGGCGCCCAGGACTGGTGCGTCGTCGACAAGAGTTGGGGGCATGGCGTGCGTGCTGGCTGAAGGCTGGGGTATATGAAGTCGGTGAAGCGGGTGCAAGAACGGCTGTAGGAGGGCCTGTCGACTGAGCACGGCAAGTAGAGTGACAAGAGACGGAAGGAAGCCAACCTTTTGCATTTCCTCAAGTGCACGTGCGCCGAATTCGAAGGCCTCTCTCTCGCCTCGACAGAACGCTCCTCGAGGAATTTCGTCAATGCGGAACACGAGAGGTCTACGATGCGCCGACCACCTCTCGGCCATGCCAATCCCGCACAGAAATAGCCAACTCTCCGCGCTCTTTGCGAATGATGTACCGTTCGAGCTGGTACGTCTCGTACGTCGTCTACACAAGTCCTACGTCAGGCGAGATCGACTAAGGGCAGGCGGCAAGGGGAGACTCACGCTGGCCAACTTCGCCGCCTCGCGGTGCTTCTCCCCCCTCATCGCCTCGACAGCGTCCTGCCGCGAATTCCAGATACACGTCGCCAGGTTGACACCGACCAAGTCGTCGTCGTCGATGTAGTTGCCGTCTTGTTCGGATGGCGAGGGGAAGGGTGCGCCGAACCAATACATGAGGATTTTGCGCTGCGCGGCCAAGGATGACGTTGGGGCGGGAACAAATAAGAGCGAGAGCGAGAGAGAGAGAGAGAGAGAGAGAGAGAGAGAGATTGGCACGCACTGCGACAGCCTCCTCGTGCGCTGCCCTGTCCGCGCCGTACAGCCTCTCCGCCTCATCCTCGCTCAATCCGCTCCTTCGCCGACTCCGGAACGCGACGACATACCACTCGCGCTCGGCCTCACGTACCGTGCCCTGCTCGTCGTCGTCGAGGACGATCTCGGACCAGTTGAACGCTTCGGCGTAGGGTGTGACGGCGTAGAGAGGCGTGAGTGGGCGGAAGGCTTGCAGGGCGCGGTGGAAGGCGAGAGTGACGAGGTCGAGGGTGGGTAGGCGGGACTTGGTGTACTGTGCGTTGGTGTTCGTGACAATCGACGAGCCGTCGGAGAGGGAGGTTGGAAGACGCGAGAGGATCGGAGGGAGGTAGAGGAGGGGTTCGGCGACGACGGTTCGCGTCCTGTCCAGGACGGAGAGCGGACGCTCGCGCAGAGCCTGGATGATCTCGTTGATCGTGCGCAGAGTCGGTTGGATCTGGATGTCGCGGTGAGCGGGACGGCCTGGGCGATCTGGACGCGAGCGGGCAGAGCGGTCGCGGTCCGTCGTCTGAGGCAGCGCAGAGCTGGCGTGTTGCACTAGAGCAGCGGTAGCCATGGTAAGGTATGAGGAGTAGGAAGGAAGGAAGGTCGGGAGGGGGGGGGGCGCCGCAGCGAAGCAAACGACGCCAGAGAAAGCGAACAAAGTGAACCCCTCGTCCACCCCATCTCGTCGAAATCACGTCAAAAGGTCTCGTTCGCCTCGTGTCGGGTGCAGGTCCCGTCAGAGGGCAAGGATTGCGACGACGGACCAGTCAGTCGCGAGATTGCGTGACAGCCGCGAGTAGGCATGCCATGCGCGAGTGAGCCGCGCCCCCTTCACGACGCCCTTCGGTTGGGCTCGAAAAAGAAGCCAAAGCGTTTTGCCGGCGTGCGCGTCAAGCGATCGTGAGCCCCCGTACACCGTCGAGCCATTCTTCATCAGTTAAGTTCGCGAAGAGACGAAGCCGTTCCTCCTCGGACGACGCTCGGATGCCGTCAGGACGGCGTCCCGAGCTTCGTTTTACAGTCCTCCCGGGTCGCGCAAGTCCACACCACAGCCAGCCGTGCATGGCGGGCGATCGAGTGTTGCCGGGAGAGCCTGCCGAGATGACGTCGAGGAGAGGATGCTGGGGAGGCGAGACGGGCAGGACGAGGTCGCGCGCGGTCAATGTCCAGCGGGCTGTAGCCATCTAGCAGGCGCTGACGAGCTATCCAGGCGGGCCACTCGGCGATAGCGAGCGAGCGTGACTTGACGAGGCCAGAGGTTCAACGTGGGGAAGACCGAAGTTGGCTCTCCTCGTCCTCCTCACCACACTCTCGCTCCGACGTGCTACAACCAGAGAAGCACCTCAGCTGGACAATGCCCGCCGACCTCGACCTGGCCGTCAACTGCGGGAGCTCGTCGATCAAGTTCTCCCTCTTCAACCGCTCGACCCGCTCCGTCGTCGTCTCCGGCAGCGCATCGAACGTCCAAGGCGACTCTCCGGCTTCGTACACGTTCACGTTCTCGGGCGGGCGAGGCGAGGAGGAGAAGCGCGAGAAGGAGCTGGACAAGAACACGAGTTACGAGGACGTCTTCAAGGAGATTCTGCAGGACGTCACGGCGGAGAACGTGCTCGGGTCCGAGGGCAAGGCGCGGATCCACCTCGTTGCACATCGGATCGTGCACGGCGGGACGGCGGACGGACCGATCTTGATCCGCCACGGCGACAAGGAGGAGAAGGAAGTCCTCGACCAGATGGAGCAGGTTTCGTCGTTCGCGCCGCTGCACAACCACCACGCGATGTTGATCGTCAAAGAGTGCCTCGAGCGCTTGCCCGACGCGGCGTCCGTCTTGTGCTTCGACACCCTCTTCCACCGAACGATTCCCCAGTACCGCCGCTCGTACGCCGTTTCGACGCCGGACCACGAGACGCCTGTGCCGCTCGTCAAGTACGGCTTCCACGGGCTGTCGTACGCCAACATCCTCGATCAGATGGCGGAAGAACTGAAGAAGCCGAAGGCGGAGGTCAACCTCGTCGTTGCGCACCTCGGTAGCGGAGGGAGCTGCTGCCTCATCCAGAACGGGGAGAGCACGCAGACGACCATGGGCGTGACGCCTCTCGAGGGTGAGCGCGCCTCAGTGCTGTCCCGTCCGCATCCCCCGGCTGACTTTCGCTTTCGCTTTCGCTTTCGCGCAGGACTGCCCGGCGGAACGCGCTCCGGCACGATCGACCCGAGCATCATCTTCCACCACACGCCCGACTGCTCCGAGACCGTCAAATGGTCCGGTCGCGACATCACCAAGGCCGAGTACATCCTCAACAAGGAGAGCGGGTTTCGGGGTGCGTCCCGCGCTCGGGTTTGCCATGCCGGCGCGCGCAAGGTGCCCGAAAAGCTGACTCCCCCGCGCCCCCGCGCCCTGCGCCTTGCAACGCAGCTCTGTGCGGCACGAACAACTTTGGCACGATCACTTCGCGCGCGTTCCCTTCGAGCGACGACGACGACGACCGGCCGACGGAGGACGAGTTCCAGTCGGCGCGACTGACGTACGAGCTCTACCTCGACCACCTGCTGTCGTTCGTGTCGTCGTACATCACGTCGGTCTTCTCCTCGCGCACGAACCCGAACCCGAACCCGACGCTGGACGGACTGGTGTTCTCGGGCGGGATCGGCGAGCGCAGTGTGCGGTTGCGGCGGGACGTCGTCGACCACTTCCGGTGGATCGAGGAGTTGGCGGGGACGCGGGGCGGGATCGACGACGCGAAGAACGCGGAGGGGAGGAGCGGGAGGAGGGAGATCACGAAGGCCGGCAGCAAGGTGCGCGCGTGGGTGGTCGAGACGAGCGAGGAGGACGAGATGATCCGGATGAGTGAAGAATGCTCGGTGTAGACGTCGCACATGGCAGCTGCTCCTCTCAGGCGTCTCCCTCCCTTTCGTGTGCACAGTGGGCGTCTGTCTGTCAATGGATCGCCCGGCACTCGGCTCGGCTGAGGCTCGGCTGCCAGTGAGGCTCGGCTGCCAGTGAGGCTCGGCTGCCAGTGAGGCTCGGCTGGGGCTTGCTTGGCTGGGGCGCGGCGACTGTGCGCAGAGGCATCGTGTCGGGCGGGCATGGGCGAGCGGGCCGGGTCCACGACTGTGAGCGGCCAGCGGGCGGAAGGCGACCCCGCATCGCGCGCGCGAGAGCCAGAGCCGCGGGAGGTGACAGTCGCAGCCCAGCGCAGCCCAGCCAGAGCGCGCGTCTTCTCTCGCTCTCGTACTCACACCAGAGCCAGGGTCAGCACCGCGAGCACCGTGAGCACCTCGAGCACCTCGCAGCCTGTGTCGCCCCACAGCCCCACTTGTTTGCACCGCCGTCCCACGTCCCACGGCCCACGTCACCGCTGCCCGCACACTGGCCACCCCGTTCCACCCCATCACACCACACCAGCGACACCAGCGACACCAGCGACACCAACCCGGCACGATGGCTCACACCGCAGACAACGCACCCGCCCCGCCCCCGCCCATCGTCCCCTCCCAGTACGCCCAGCACCCGGACGCTCCCCTCGCCAGTCTCGCCGTCCAGCTCGACCCGACCCAGCACACCGCCGCGTACCCGGCCAAGCACCTCGATGCCATCGTCGCACACTGGCGCCTCGCGTGCTACCTCGCCGCGTCCCAGATCTTCCTCCAGTCGAACGCGACCCTCGCGCGCAAGTTGACCAAGGACGACGTCAAGCCTCGGTGCGTCCGCTCCCACGCCGCCGCCGCCGCACCTTTCGCACTGACCGTCTCCGGCATCGCACAGTCTCCTCGGGCACTGGGGCACAACCGTCAGTCTCCGTCTCGCTTCCCTCGAGGCCGCACTCACCTTGCTTGCGTCGCGACCTGCAGGGAGGCTTGTCGCTCGCGTACGTCCACACGCAAGCGCTCATCCGCCGCAAGGGCGACGAGGAAGGCGCCGAGCCCAAGGTGATCTTCGTCACCGGTCCCGGCCACGGCGCACCCGCCATCCTCTCCCCGCTCTACATCGAAGGCGCCATCTCGAGGTTCTACCCCGAGTACCCTCTCAGCGAGCAAGGCCTCGAGAAGTTCGTCAAGTACTTCTCCTGGCCCGGAGGCTTCCCGTCCCACGTCAATGCCGAGACCCCGGGATGCATTCACGAGGGCGGCGAGCTCGGCTATGCGCTCGGAGTCGCCTACGGATCCGTCATGGACCGCCCGGAGCAGATCTCGGTCGTCGTCGTCGGTGACGGCGAGAGCGAGACGGGCCCGACCGCGACCGCGTGGCAGTGCGTCCGCGCGCCGCGCGTCTCTTCCCATCGTCCCCGTCTGCGAGGTTTGCTGACGGGAAGAGTGACTGCGCGTGCAACAGCTCGCACAAGTGGCTCGACCCCGCCGAGTCCGGTGCGGTCCTCCCCATCCTCCACGTCAATGGCTTCAAGATCTCCGAGCGTACGATTCCCGGCGTACGTCGTTTTTTTTTCCGTGCCACGAGATGCGAGCCGAGCCGAGCCGAGGCGAGACTTGACGAGATCACCTGTGCGCAGACGATGGACGACATCGAGCTCTCGCTCCTCTACTCGGGCTACGGTCAGTCCGCATGTCGATCTCCGCTCGAACCCCCCCCCCCCCCCCCCCGACACACGAGACCCTCGAGCTGATGCGTGTTGGTCCGTGTGCGTTTCACAGGCTACCAGGTTCGCTTTGTCGAGTACAAGGCGCAGGGCGATGCGCACATGGGCGGCAACGACCCGGCCGACCGCGTCCTCCACGAGGACATGGCTGCTTCGCTCGACTGGTGTGGCATCGACAATCCTCTCCCTCTCCCCCCCCCCCGACGCGAGTGACCGTTCCGTGGAATCGACGCTGACGGTCTCTTTTGCCCGCGACTCTCGCAGGGCCTACGGCGAGATCCGCAAGATCCAGAAGGCTGCCCGCTCCGGCGGGAAGCCCATCGACAAGCCTCGCTGGCCGATGATCATCCTGCGTTCGCCCAAGGGATGGACCGGTCCGGCAAGCGAGCATGGCAAGCAGCTCCTCAACAAGTGCGTCCCAGGATTGCGCGCCTGAACCGCGACAGCACGACAGCACGACAGCACGACAGCTGACACACGCACACGCACACAGCTTCGCCTCGCACCAGGTCCCCCTACCCGACGCCAAGACGGACGACGAAGCGAACGCGTACCTCGAGCGCTGGCTCAAGTCGTACGAAGCCGACAAGCTCTTCGACTTCTCCGAGGACAACCTCAAGCGCGGCACGATCTTTGACCAGCTCGTGTACGACGCGCTCCCGAAGGACATCGAGAGGCGCCTCGGCTTCGTCAAGGAGACCTACAACGCTTACAAGCCGCTCGAGCTCGACGACTGGAAGAAGTACGGCTACGAGAAGGGCGAGGATGTCTCGTACGTGCGGATCCCACTCGTTCGGCAAACGTCCGTCCCCGGGGGGGGGGGGGTCGGGTTGGGCTGGGCTGACCCCCTTTGCGAGCCTGTTCGGCAGCTGCATGAAGGCGATCGCGGGCTACCTCACCGACGTGATCAAGCGCAACCCGAAAGAGTTCCGCATCTTCTCGCCCGACGAGCTCGCGTCGAACAAGCTCGACGCTGTCTTCTCCGTCACCGACCGCAACATGCAGTGGGACCCGGAGACGGCGCACAAGGGCGGCAGGGTCACCGAGATGCTCTCCGAACACTCGTTGCAGGCTTGGTTGCAGGGTTACACCCTCACCGGCAGGCATGGCGTCTTCCCCTCGTACGAGGCTTTCCTCGGCATCGTCGCGAGTGCGTCCACCTTCCTTCCCCTCATCGTCCGCGCTCCAGCAGCCATCTCGGATCTCGGGGGGCGGCTGACCCAGGTCCCAACACGTTCACGCAGCCATGACCGTCCAGTACACCAAGTTCATGAAGATGGCCCTCGAGACCAACTGGCGCGGACCGACTGCCTCGCTCACCTACATCGAGACCTCGACCTGGTTCGTTCGGATCTCATACCCCAGTTCGCGTGTTTTTTTTTTTTTTTCTCATTTTCCTCGTTTTTGCTTTTTTCCCCGCAGGACCCGCCAGGAGCACAACGGCTACTCGCACCAGAACGTGCGTCTCACCGAGTCATTTTTCCTTTCCTCGCGACGAGGACTAAACGGGATCCGCGGTGTCGAAAACAGCCTGGCTTCGTCTCGACCGTCCTCTCGCTCCCCTCGCAGCTCGCGCGCGTCTACTTCCCCTCGGACGCCAACACCAGTGTCAGCGTCATCGCGCACTGTTTGCGCAGCAAGAACTGTCAGTCGGCCCCCACCCCCTTCCTTCTTCTTCTTCCCGACCTCATTCTCGCCTCCCCCTCTCCCGCAAGTCAAAAAGGCTGACAAGAGCCTTCCGCTTCCTCTGGGCAGACATCAACCTCATCGTCGGCACCAAGGCTCCCACGCCCGTGTACCTCAGCGTCGAGGAGGCTGAGCGTCACTGCATCGCCGGCGCGTCGGTCTGGGAGAGTGCGTAACTTCCGTCCATCCTCTCGACGACCTTCAGAGTCTTTGTCCTGCCGGCCCCCCGACGCGTATGCAGGGCGAGTACTGATGAACCCCCCCCCCCCCCCCGGCCACTTTCGTCCTCACAGACTACTCGGTTGACAAGGGCGTCGACCCGGACGTCGTCCTCGTCGGAATCGGCTACGAGTTGACCGAGGAGGTCATTCACGCCGCCGCGATCCTCCGCAAGGATTTCGGCGACAGCCTCCGCGTCAGGGTCGTCAACGTCCTCGACTTGCTCGTCCTCGCGCCCAAGGGCGACCATCCGCACGCCCGTGAGTCGCGTCGCGTCGCAAGCATCCCACGATGAAAACCCTCTCGATCGCGGCTGACGGTGGTTTGTTTGTCCGTCTCGACAGTCGACGAGGCCGGCTTCAACTCGCTCTTCCCCCCCGGCGTTCCAATCATCTTCAACTACCACGGGTGCGCGCTGACGCTGCTTCTTTCCCTCGCACGCTCCCCCGCTCGCTGACTTTGCGCCGCCCGTCCGTCCGACCTCGACTCGCAGCTACGCTGGCCAGCTTGCTTCGCTCCTCTTCGACCGCAAGCACTCGGTCGGCCGCTCGCGCATGCGCATCTTTGCCTACTCGGAGGAGGGCACGACGACGACTCCGTTCGCCATGATGTGCTGCAACAACACCGACAGGTTCAACCTCGCCGTCGAAGCGCTCGAGATGGGTGCGCTTTTTTTTTCTTACCTTACCTCCCTTTCATTCGCTCGGCTTTGACGCACCACCGACCGACCTCCTGACCTGACCACCCACCCCACCTTTCCTTCCGCAGTCACCCTCAACTTCACGACGCAGCACAACATCACCGGCGACGAGAAGCGCCACCGCGTCGGCTCGGTCGTCGCGCGCGCGCACGAGCGCATGTCGTGCTACAAGCACAAGAAGGTCGTCATGATGCGCTACGCTGCCGAGACTCAGAAGGGTGCGCGTCCCTCCTCTTGGTCGCGCTCTCAGGAAGCTGGACTGACCTTTGTTGTCTTGTCGTGTGCCGTGTGCAGACCACCCGGAGATCGGCGAGGTTGCCACGCTTGCCGAGCAGTAAGAGCGCAACGAGCGACAGCCGCCTTCCCTTGCCCCCCCCCCCCCTCCCCCCTTCCCCGCGGACTCCTCTCTCGGCTTTTCGAGCCGCAACACCTCCCTCTGGTTCTCGCTTGTTAATACGGTAGACCCTTTCGATTGCAAGATACACAGTCTGTGCGCCCTATCCCTCCCAGATGCGCCTTCGCCTGCTTGGCCGTTCCGCTTTTCCGCTTCTCCGGCATTGTCCTCGCGGATCGTCGACGCTCCCCTCACACATCCCCCTCAAAAGACTCGGGAGTGCAGCCCGCCCGCCGTTCCGCTGACAAATCCTTGGTGACCGCGGCCCGGCGAGCAGATCAGGTCTTACCGAGAGGTCTCTGATTACAAGCTTGGGTAATAGAGGGACGAAGCTCAGCAAGGATCAGGACCTGGTCTAATAAAGCGCGTCGAGTCGCCGCTTGGATCGGCGGGCTGCGCTCGAAGCCTAATCGACTCGATTAGCGTCACCCCAGGCGTTTGACTCCGTCCGAGTTGTATGGCTCGGCAAGGAAGCGGGAGAAGTGGAGAACGGGAGCAAGCCTCGTCGCTTAAGTTGCGGGTCGCGGACTCCGGCGAGGACAGCCAAATCGCTTCCTCGCCTCTTCGCTTCTTCGCAGTTGTTCGCAGGCTTCGTCGACGACGCAGGTGGACGTGCAACGACGCAGCGCAGGTAGAGAGGGCCCAGGAGACCCTCCAGGGCGAGGGCGAGAGGTGCAGCCCGCAGTGGGAGGAAGAGGACCTTCCGCTTCCGTCGTCGGTCGTCGAGGAAAGAGTGGACGGCTCCCGATGCTCGCTTGCTGAACTGGGCACGCTCCGATGTCGCATGGGCACCCGCCAACTTCGCGCTCTCCCGCATCCGTCTCCTCCTTGTCGTTGAGAACCCCGCCGCTCACCAACTGGACCCGTCTGAGCTACCAGAGCGGCCACCGCTGCGCGAAACAGACGTGTACTCACCCACCAGGACCGCCCGGACGCGGCAAAGCCCCGCCCGCCCCGTTCCCAGCCCTCGTCTCCCCATGGCCCACGATGCGTCCGCGGACGACAGCTGGGCCCTGTATGCCCAGGACCAGTCCGAGCTGCGCGATCACGTCCAGTATCAGCAGCATCAGCAGCCCGTCTACGGCCTCCCCGCGCCTGACAAGGCGTATTTCGCCAACTCCGCTCTCGATGTGACGGACGGGACGAGCGGGGCTGGCGTCGCGCCCGAAGAGCTGTACGGGTACGCGACGACGGCAGAGGGCTATGCAGCACCGGCGTACACCTTTGCGCCGCAGCGAACGGCGAGCTACGGGACGACACCCTCGCCTGGTCTTCCCGCCCTTTCCCCATCCTCCGCGACCTCGTTCTCCTCGTCGTCTTTCTCGTCGACAGTCTCGCCATTGCATCATGGTGGTTCCGCTGCGACGACGCCAGAGCTGCAGCGAAGCGCTGGGCTCTTGCCGCCGGCTCGGATAGACGGCGGAGGAGGAGGCGAGTACGCTTCGCAGCAGGATGGTCGCGACGCAGGCGTCTTTGCGTCCCCCCAGGACTCGTACATGCAGCAGCAGCAGTACGTGCAGTACGACGGCCAGGCGACGCAGTATCCGCCGTCGTCTTCCGCCTTTGTCCTCCCTCCCGCCGCTCCTACGACTCCTCGTCGGCATCCCCCCGCCTCGCACCTCTACCGCTCGCCTTCCGCCTACTCCGTCGCGTCGACGCCGACAACCTCGCCGTACTATCGACCGTCGACGCCTCGTTCCGCCATCGCTCGTCGTCGATCCGTCGACGGATTGGCAGACTCGCCGACGAAGCGACCGACACCGCGCAAGGTGCAGGCGGTCACAACTTCGGTTGATGCGAACGGAAGTCCGACGAAGACAGTGAGGCGCGTTGCGAGGCTCAGCATCGAAGTCCCGCCAGCGGGCCAGCGAGGGATTGCTTCGCTCTCCGCTGCGCCCGGCACGCTCCCGCCGCCTTTATGGTTGACTGCACCTCTGCCTCTTCCTCCTCCACCATCTTTCAACTTGCAGTCTGAACCCATTGCGTCGTCGTCCGCCTCCTCGTCGCCGGCGGATCAGGTCCTTCCGGAGGCGGCAGTTCGCGAGGTCGAGCAGCTCTTGGGCGAGCTGGGCCCGATCCTGGAGACGGGCGCATACGAACAGCCAGAGGGGGGAAACGATGGGTCGTACATCCAGCTTTCGCCTCGAGCCCAGGCAAGGATGTCGGGCGGATCACACGCTCAGGACGGACAGGCGCCGTCGATGAGCATATCCATCTCGGGTGTCACGCTCGGCGAGGAGGATCTCGCGCTTCTTGAGGACCCATCGTTGACGAGCGACATCTATGACTCGCCGTCGCGGTCATACCCGTTTTCGGCGCCTGCATGGCGCACGGCTTTCGACCTTCCTCCTGCTCCGCCTCCGCCTGTCCCTCTTTTTCCGCATGTTCACTATGCGTCGTACACCGATCAGTATCTCTCGCCGACGAAGCCGGTCTCGACGTACACTCTCTCCCACTCAGCCAGTATGAACTCGCTCGCCCTCCCGCCGAACCCGCACCAGCGCGCCTACTCCGCTCAGGACCACCTTCCACGCCTGTCATCGTCGCAAGACCCCTTCTTGTCATCGTCTCCCCCTCGAGCCTCTCCCTACGGCCTCCGCCGGAGGTCGAGCGTCGACTCGGTCAATCTCGCCGCTTCGTACGGCCGCTACGCGTACCCTCCGCATCTTCCTCAGCAGCAGCAGCAGCAGCAGCCGCCCCAACGACCCTTCCCAGCTGTCCTCCAGCCCGCCCCTCCGCAAGACGCAGCGAGACCATCGACTCCGCCGCCCAAACCTGCGCAGGCGAACAGCAAGTCACCTTCGAAGCCGACGCCGACGCCGAAACGCAAGCGTGGCTCGCCGACCAAGACGAGGCAGCCTGCTGCTATGTTCATCAACTACTCCTCTCAAGATGCTGTGAGTTGCGCTTTCTTTCCCTCGCATCTCGCTCCATCCTGACCTCCTCTCTCGCTCACCTCGCAGAAAAAGCTCTTGAGCGGTGTTGCGCCTTCCGGCTCGTCGAAGAAGAAGCGCGAGGAAGACGAAGCTCGCCAGCGGGCACTCGAGGAGGCGCAGGCACGCGGATACGCAGCAGGCATCGCATCCGCCTCCCCGGTCTCTGTCGCGGCGTCGAGGTCCTCAAGCAGTGGCAGCGCCGCCCAGTGATCCCGTCTGTATACCCACATAGACTTTCTCTTATTCCCTTTCAATACCCCTGCATATAAGCCTTCCCGCTCGCGTTGTTCTTGTAGCTCTTCCGGTCGAATTTCGCGCATCATCTCCAACCCTGCATCTACCTCATTGGCTCTCTTTCCGGCGACTTGACAGAAAAGTATTACTGTATGCTAATGCAGGAGAGACCTCTTAAGACCGTCGAAACAGAACCAAGAGATCTACCGCCCCTTACCCTTGTCCTCCTTCAGACTCGCAATCAAATTCAGCACGAGCTCGCCCCCGTCCTTCGCGCCATTCTCGACAAGCTTCGAGTCGGCGTCGAGGCAGAAGTACGCGACGCGGTTTGCCTGGAAGCGGACGACCTCGAGCCCATCGACGCTGGGCGGCGCCTCGGTCCCGTTCTTCTCCGCCTCCGCCTTGCGCAGCTCGACGACCTCGTTTGCGCGCTTCAAGCTCGATCGGACGACGTCCCATACGGCCGGCTCGATCAAAGCGCCCTCGACTACCTTGAGCGACTCGGGGTTCAGGTCGTCGAGGTAGGCGTCTCCGAGCGCGCCAGGGTTGTCACTCTTGAACAGCCGAGAGAAGAGGCGAGTCTCCTTGACTTTGACGGGCGAATTATGCGCAGCCGACGAGGCAACCCAGTGGATCCAGCCCTTCGGCTTGAAACCCTCCTTCACGTCCTCGTCGTACCGGCAGACGATATGCGTGACGGTACCCGTCGCAGGGTTCGTCTCGTGCGAGACGTACGAGATGGGTTTGGGAACGTTAAGCAAACCGACGGTCGCGCCGGGTGCGAGGCGGAAGAAGTCCTTCGAGGCTTCTGTCCGAAAGTCGTCGGCGTCGATGAAGACCTCGCGGGTGAAGGGGACGCGAGCAGCGCCCATTGACGGGTCTTTCGGGTGCAGCGGCTTCTCAACCTCGATGAAGAAGTCGGCAGGGAGGTTCTCGAGGGTGACACGGATGGGACGGAGGATGAGGTTGAGCCGGGGAGTCGTCATCTCGAGGTGCGAGCGGACTGTCTGCTCAAAGCGCGAGAGCTGGACGAGCGAATTCTGCGTCGAGACGCCGAGGCTCGAGACGAAGTTGATGATGGCGGCAGGAGGGACACCGCGGCGCTTGAGCGCGACGAGAGTGTGCAGTCTGCTTGTCGACCGTCAGCGAGAGTTGTCGCCAGGAAAGCGGGGGCTGCACGCACCGAGGGTCGTCCCATCCACTGACATGCCCTTCCTTCACGAGCTTGAGCAGCTTTCGCTTCGAGGTGATGGCGCCCTCGAGCGTGAGCCGGCCGTACTCGGACTGACGAGGCTTGTACACTTCGAGCGCGTCGCAGAGCCATTCGTAGGCTGTTCGTGCGGCGATAAACTCGACGGTGCAGAGCGAGTGGCTGCGCAAACCGCGAAGTCAGCCTCGCGCCGGAGAGACGGAGGGTAAGGGGAACGCACGTGATGTTCTCGAACGAGTCGCAGAGGCAGTGGGTGAAGTCGTACGTCGGGTAGATACACCACTGCTTCCCAGTACGGTGATGCGGCTTGCCCAAGACGCGGTACGCAATGATGTCCCACATGGTCGGGTTCGAGCTCCGCATGTCCTGCTTCATACGGAGCACCATCTCGCCGGGCTTGTACTTGCCCGCCTTCATGTCCGCGAACTCGGCGAGGGATTGCTCGATAGGCTTGTTGCGGTCCTTCGACTCGTAGCGCGGACCATGGTCCTTGCCGCCTCGCTGGTTCGCAATATCCTCGGCTGCGGGCGCGTGGTACGAGTCAGCGCTCTGCATCCATGATCAAGACACACTGGCACGCACCACTGTCGTCGCTCGTGTACGCCAAGCCCTTCTTGATCAGCAAGCAAGCGAGGTCGTAAAGCTCCTGGAAGTGGTCGCTCGAGTGGGTGATCTGATACGGCTCATAGCCGAGCCAGCGGACGTTCTCGAGGATCTTGTCGAAGTAAATCTGCTCTTCCGCTTCGGGGTTCGTGTCGTCGTAGCGGAGGTAGCAGTGGCCTTTGTGGAACTTGGCGTAGCCGAAGTTCACCGCGATGGCCTTCGAGTGGCCGATCTGCGGGCAGGACGATGCCCCTGAGCAAACACTCTCCCCCATCACGAGGACGAGGCAGCCACGAAAGCAGCGCCGGACGCACGTGCAAGAAGCCGTTCGGCTCAGGCGGGAAACGCGTAAAGACCTTTCCTTCCGTCCACGCCAAGTGCTCCTTCATGCGCTCCGCGATTGGCTGCTCGTTTCCTCCGGGCTTGTGCAGGCGCGACAGCCAGCCCTGCTTGAACATATCGTCCGGGGACTCGGCGGCGGGGACGGAGGCGGCTGAGGTAGAAGCTTTCGGGGCTTTGGACTCCTGTGCGACCGGGGCGATATCAAATCAGCATGCTCCGTGGAATAGCCACCTTGGCAGAAGGAGGATGGGGACGCACCTTCTTCGCCTTCTCCGCTTGCGCCTTCTTCGCATCCTCCTTCTTCCCAAACTTCTCCTCAAACGCCTTCTCCGCCGCCGCCTTCAGCTCGAGCGGGTTGACCCACTTGAGCGAGTTATCCTGACGCATTAAGCCGCTCGTCTTGCTGAACCCGCCCCAGCCCGTCTTGGAGACTTCGGCGTCGTGCGTCGTGAGGTAGGCGCGTACTCGGCGATCAAGCTCAACGGGGGTGATGCTAAAGCCTAGAAGTGCCATAGTAAACTTGTAAGCGGGATCAGGGTGGGCTTGAGGAGAGGAGGATAAGGACGAACCGACGCCGCATGCTTCGTCGAAGGCTGCCCGGTCAACCGGGGGCACCGTCGCTTCCATAAACTTGACAGCCGCTGAAGAGAAGTTGATCTCGTCAGTCAGTAGGCCTCTCCCCCTCCAGCGAGCGTTCGTGCGCACCTGTAACCTGATCGCTCTTGGACAATCTGCCATCCCGGACCGCCTCGACAATGTACAGCCGCCCCTCGTTCGACAAGCCCTGACCATCTTTCGCAACCTGGAGCACGAGTGCGCCCTGCTTGTCCTCAAGCGGGCTGGTGTCGAGTCGGGCGGCCTCGAAGAGTGAGCGGGCGGCTGGAGCGGTCTTTGAGCGCGCGGTCTCCTTTGCGCGCTGTTCGGACAGTCCAGCGCGCTGGAAGAAAGCTGCAAGCTCCTCCATCTCGGGCGAGAGTGCAGGTGGTGCCATGATTGACCGAGGAGAGCAAGTGTCGAGGGAAAGAACGACTCGACGAGGAGAAAGTTCATAAAGAAACGCCAGCAATCGAGTCTAACACTGGATCAAAAAGTACAGTACAATCCTACACACTAGCACATCAAGTCGACCATGCGCGCTGAGCGAGTCGAGGACTTCCTCACGCTCCTCGCAAGGTCATTCTGCTGCTATTCCGTCTCGCTCGCCGCCTGGGATGCTGCGGACACGCACACGACATGCAGCGTACACCTCCTCACGGCTGAGCTCATCCGCACCGCGCTTCGCCCGCCGCACCCTCTCCTCAACCTCGACTTCGTCCCCACAACCTCGCTCGTCTCAGCCCGACCTCCTCCTGCGTGACTTGCGGCGACTGCTCGGGCGATACCCTCTGCTAGACGACGCATGGAACAGCAGGCTTGAATGGGCCGTAGCGGACCTCGAGCGGGCGAGAAAGGCTCGGATTGCAGGTGCGTTCGTCCGACTTGATCCGTCTGCTCCAAGGAGTCTACTCGCCTGTGGCTGATTGAGATCGCCGATCACTTGCAGTCGTCGGCGACCAGCAGAGTGGCGCGACGGAACTCGTCTCGGCTCTCCTCGACGACCCGCTCGCGAGCAACGCGGATGTCACGGTTGCGCTCGAGGCGCGGCGGCTCGAAAAGGATGCGCCAGAGGCGATCATCATCTCGTACGAACTCTCCCAGTCGGATTCGCCGTGCTCTCGCTGACCCAGTCCTATCGCAGATACGGCGAGGACAGCAGCACGACGTCGAGCGAGGTCAAGGTGCCTTCAGCATGGCTGCGGGAGACCAAGGCAGATATTGTGGAGGTGCAGCACGGTGGTCCGTCTGCGCGCGCGACGGCAATGGTGGCATGTGCTGACTTCCGCATCTTTGCAGACGTCCCGCCGCTCGAATCCTCCTTCTCCTCTCTGCATCTCTCCGATATCGTCGTCCTCGTTCTCTCCGACTCGTCACTACTCTCCTCTATGTCCGCCCAGACCGTCCTCTACAATCTACACCAAAAGCCGAACCTGCTCGTCGCGCTCAACTGCCCCGACGCGACCCCCTCCGCTTCGGCATCTCCCCTCCGTACCCTCGAACACCAGCTCAAGACGCTCTTCCCGACCGAAGAAGAGCCTCGGATGATCGTCATCTCGACGAAGCAGGCGCTCGCGGGTCTCGAGGCGTTGCAACCATCTGAACCTGATCAGCCCCCTTCGTACGACGACTTCCAGCACAACTACCTCGCCTCGCAGATTCCCCATATACACCAGCTCCTTACCAGCGCCATCACCTCGTCTTTCACTTCTTCCGTTCCGACACCTCTGCAAACACAGACCGCCGCCTACGTCCTCTCCGCCGCACTGCACCGCGCCGCTTTCGCAGGCGCACAAATCGCCGACTCGCTCGAATCCGCTTCTTCAGCCCTCTCCGCACTCTCCCAACAAACCGACGAGCAATGCGCGACCCTCCGGACCTCGCTCGGCGTCGCGCCTGCGACAGGCCTGATGCGCGTCCCGAAGGACGAGCTTGCACGCGCCGCTAAGGCGCTGGACGAGCTGTTCCTCACCCGTCTCGCGTGGCACAAGCTGCCGTATCGAGTGGACGACCTCGCAGCTGAGATCGCGCTCGTCGTCGAACGGACGTACCTTTCTCGGTTCGAAGATGCGCTCGTTTTCGCTTCCGGCAAGGCACTGTCGCTCGCTTCGGTTCTCGGCGACAAGACCGACAAGGTCCTTTCCTCGCCTCTCTTCTCCCTTTCGCCAACCTCCGAAGCCCTCTCCCCCTCCGCAAAGCTTGCCTCACTCTACTCGCCCACACTCCTGAACGCCATCGAGCAAGCCTCACGCGACGCATCCATCGCCCTCACGTCGACTCCGACCTCCCTCTCCTCCGCCGTCACCCACCGGCGAAACCAGATCACCTCACCCGGCGGACCCGCCGAAGCGCTCCAGCGGCGTGCACAGAAATCGATCATCCAGTCTTCGACTCTCGCACTCTCGTCCACCAGTCTCGCCCTCGCATCCGAGCTCACCGCCTTCGCTGAGCTCGGCACAAACTTCGGCGCAGGCTTGCTCGGCGTCACCATCTCGTGTTGGTGGCTACAGCGCGGGTGGGAGAGAGCCAAGAAGCAATTCAAGATGGACGTGTTTGAGCGCGTCACGGGTGGGTTGGAGGAAGATTTGGGCGTCAGGGCGGCGAGGTTGACGGAGAGGGCCGCGTTCAAGGCTAGGACAACCGTGGCGATGGCGGGAGAGGTGGTGAAGCGCAAGCAGGCAGAGTGGGAGAAGGTTAGAAGGCACCTGGCGGAAATTGACCGGCGGAGGAAGGAGATGGACGGTGCGCAGGTTGCGCCGGAGCGGATGCAGGGGAACAAGGTGGCGAGAGCTTGAGACGGTCCTTGCAACCCGCAACGTGCCAGTGCGCTTCTTCAGCCAGTCGTAAGGGGCGATAACCGATCGTAAGAATGCAGCGAGAGGAACAAGAGCAGGGTAAACGGTGACGAAGGGTATGACAGCGGTTCTACAAGTTGCGGATCCCGGTTGTGCACGGTGGCCGATAGTTTAAGGGTCGGAGACGGTCGAGCGGTCGCTCGTGTCGCTCGCGCGGCGGTTGATGCGGGGCTTGTCCTGGACGTCCGAAAAGCTGGTGCGCGGGCTGCGAATGACGGGCGTCTCGAGGATCTGCGCAAGACGAGACTCTGCCAATCAGTACCTCACGCTGCGGCGGAAGTACTGAGAAAGCGGCATTCGCACGCGCACCTCTTTCCGCAGTTCCTCGCCGCTAACCTCGCTCTGCTTCTTCCGCTCTTCGCCGTTCTCGCCATCGGCGTCTTCATCTTCACTCGGCACATCGTCAACTCCGAGCGCAACGCCCTTGCGGAAGACTTCGCTCTCCTCCATGACCATCGCGCGCGACTCGGATTGGATGGGGCTTCGGATTGGGTCGGACGAGCTTGAGGCTTCGTCGACCTCGAGAGTCTGGTCGGCGGTGCCATCACCGGTGTTCTTGTCCATTGTAGCCTGCGCCGCCACGTCGTCCTCCGAGTCTGAGCTCTGCAGCGAGAATGTCGGCGATGTGGGTGGCGGCACGTCGATCGAGGGCGAGCTTTCGGGAACCTGCAGGTGCGGCGATCCGACGCCCTTCTTCTGAGGCGAGGGAGGAGGCTTGTCGTAGAGCGACTTGGCGAGATCGAGAAGAGAAGAGAGCTCGGTGAGGAGGAGTTCGGCGCGTTCTGCGGGAGAGGCGGGTCAGCAAGCGAGCAGATGGAAGGCGGGCACCCGGGCGGACCGCGCTCTTCTCCCTGTCGTGCACCCGTGAAAGCCTCGGCGAGCTGCGCTTCACACAGCTGCACCTGGAGCAAGGCGTCTCGCACGACTTCGCTCGGTGCGACGATGATCCCCTTCGCAGCGGCCTGCTGGTCGACGGTGAGCAATTCGGCCACAACGTCGCGCGTCTCGGCAGCGGCGGCAAAGATGTCCTTCTGCGCACGCAGAGCTGCCTGCCGCCGCCGCTCCTGACGCTCCTCGGCAGCCTGGCGCGCCTCGAGACTGCTGGCGAGAGCCGACTTGCGGATGGGCTGCGCGACGACGACCCGCTTCGAGCCGTCCGCAGCTGCTCGAGCTTCCTCGTCCGCCTTGGCCTGTGCGAGCTCAGTGTTGCGGACACACTGCAGGAGAATCTCCTGCGAGAAGCGGCTGAAGTCGGGGTCGTCGAAAGGGATGTTTAGGTCGAGACAGCGAATGGTCGAGTTGAGCTTGATGGACACGGCGAGGGCCATGACGCCCGAGATATCGATCTGATTGCTCGTGAGGTCGAGGTGGAGGATGGATCGCGCTTCAGGCAGGAATTCAGCGAGCGCGATAGCTCCTTCGGACGTAAGGTCAGTGCTGTTGAGGAAGACACGCTTGAGGGTAGGCGAAACCATCATTGCCGACCGAAGCGCCATGATGCCCTCGATGGTCGGGCCGCAGCAAAGGTTGTGGCTCATGTCGAGGGTCTCGAGTGTCGTGTTGTACTTGAGCGCCTCGCCGATGACGATGAGCCCTTGCGCGTCGATCCGGTTTTCGCTGAGGTTGAGCACCTTGAGCGTGCGGTTGCGCTTCAAGACCTGCGCGATGTACGTGACGCCATTCTGCGATGAGAGAAGGTCAGAGAATCTGTACGCCTGCCTCGGCATGGGATCGACGCACCCGGATGTCGTTGCCCTTGACGTCCAGCGTCAGGAGCGCACCTATCCGAGGCAATCCGTCGATCTGCTTGCGCAACCTAGCCCGCGCCTCGCTCAACCGGAAGACTTCTCGCTCTGTCATTGCTGTCGGCCGCTCCTGCCCGTCCTGCGAGTCGGGTGGTAGAAGCGTCACAGACGATGGTGCGCGATGCGATCCGCCGTCCGACTCGCGGTGCTGCTGACGAGCCGTGACCGAGTTGCCTGCCTCGAACGCAGGGAACGCGGTTGATAGCGAATCGTTCGAACCGTTCGAGTGGCCGAAGAGAGATGCGGAGAACGGGGTGGTGGAAGCAGAAGAGGGAGAGAAGGCGGATGAGGGGTCGGAGGAGACGGGGTAGTCGCGTATGATGGCGGCGAGGGCGACGCCACCCGCTGCATTGATGCGATTGCGACGCAGCGAGACGTGCTTGATTTGCGAGCTGCGGATACCGTTCGCTGCAAGCGTCTCGGTCAGTACTGGCGATGATCGCGAGCGAGGGCAAGCGGTACGCACCGATAACCTCGAGCGCAGGACCACGCAGACCGCACTTCTCCATTCGAAGCGAGAGTACCGTCGACGGCTCGCTAGACCAGTCCTCCTTCAGCAGAGGCGCGGTGTCGAAGAGCGGGTCTCGATGCGGCAGCGGGACGACCTGCTCATCCGCTTCAGCCTTTTCGTCGGAAGAGTCACCTTCCGGCGCGTCGTTCGCCACCTTGGCCGCTCCCTTTGCTTGAACGCCTTCCTCCGCGTCCGAATCGTCGTCGTCGTCCCATAGCCCGCCGACCTTCTTTGACAGATCCTTCTTTCCCGCCGCGTCGACATGTCCAGTCATGCTGGACGGCGACGCAGGTGGCGCAGGAGGGACGACAGGTTGCGGCGTGAGCGCTTGGACGAGCCATTCTGCTGCTCGCCGGTCGATGGAGGTTTCCGAGAGGTCGAGGTATCGCAGGAACTTGGCCTGTGGCGAGAGGGTCGTCAGTGCCGTCGCGTAATCACGAAGCATAAGCACCTTGCCCTCCGTGCAGGCAAAGCAGGTGCAGTAGCGGAACGTGACAACGCGCTTTTCGCAAGAATACCGCGATCAACTTCCACCCTCGGTTCCGTATCCGCTTGTTGCCCGCGAGGCTGACTGTCGGGATCGAGGCCGAGACGAGGAGCGCATGCAGAAGCGGCTTCACGCTCTGCAATGGGGAGATCCGGTCAGTAAGGCTCAACAGTGCAGCGGGAGACGGCGACTCGCCTCGTCATCCAGACCGCATCCTTCCAAGACAATTTTCTTGCACCCCCAATCGACAGACAGGACGTCGGAGAGCGCCTCGACCGCGCCATGCGAAAGGAACTCGTGCGAGAGGTCGAGCGCTTTGGGCGGTGTGGTCGGGTTTTCCTGCACGAGAAGGGGACGTCAAAGACTCTCAAAACGCGAGATCAAACGTCGATACGCACTCGGAAAGCCCGCTTGACGCGCTCAATGCCCGGCTCCTCTCTCGTCCTGCAGCACTCAGCATACAACCGTCCCAGGTCCTCGCCCGTCCAGACCTTCTTTTCCCCTCCCGCAGGCTTCTCAGCGGACGGCATATCCGCCATTCGCGCCTTCCCCTTCCCCATCTTCGCACGGAACTCCTCCTCGATCCGGTCGCGAGTTGCACCCTCTTCTTCAGGCGCGATAGCATCGAGTGTACCGTGATTGATAGGGTAGACGACTTTGAGAGAGGACATGCGGAAGCGAACGAGCTTGAGGGCGGATACAGGGAGAGGATGAGATGGTTGAGGCGGAGGGGCGGGTTGCTGCGAAGAAGGAGAGGCGACGGCGGTAGAAGCGGAAGAGACGGCAATGGAGGTCGTTGCGACTGACGACGTTGAAACGTTCGGATGTGTCGGCGTAAGCTGCCTCGACTGGGTTGGCGCAGCCGTGTCCGCCCCCGCAGCATTCGCCTGAACCTTTCCTTGTTCCCCAGGCTGGGGCCCTGCCGCTGCAATCGTAGACGCTCCCGCCGCTGCAGCCGCCGCACTCAGCTTCTTCAGCGCATTGCCGAAGAAGCCGCCAGCCGTAGCCGCTGCATTCCCGACCGCTTCACCAACTCCCGTCGCTCCAGCTGGAGCGTTTCCTCCCGCACTCGAAGCCTGGCCTTCTGCGACGCCGGCTGCGCGGACGTAAGACGAATTGAAAGGTTGGAGGATGTCACGGCGGAAGGAGAAGCGGGATGAGGCAGCGTGGGAGGACTGAGGAGGTCGGAGGATGCCTTTCGCTGGCGGAGGAGGTAGACGTCGTCGTCGCGGGGGTGGCGGGTGAGAGGTCACGGGTTCCGTGGGCGCTTCAGCTGCTATTCCTGTGTCGTTCGTCGTGGAAGATCCTGCCGTCAAGGTGGGAGAAACCGATGCGCCCGCACCGTCCGAAGGAGCGAGACTGACAGCAGAGTCGGATAGATGGGTTCCGTCGCTCGTACGGGGAGTACTGCTAGACTCAGCACCACTCGAGACGCTTTCTATCGGGCCCGCACCCTCTCCCGTCGGGTGTTCATCCCCTCCATCCGGCCTCCTCTCGACCCCTCGCGCCGAAGCCTCCTCGACACGCAGAGTGCTGACCGCCGTGTCCACCTCGGCGCGCGTCGTACCTACTTCGGCGTCATTCATGCTCGTCCACAGCTTCTGCGCGAGTGCTGGCGAGTTGCAAGAGTGTCAAGTCGCGATGTGGTGGTGTGGGGTCGAGCGAGTCGCAAACACGAGGGGGCGGGGCGATACCGCCTCTAGAAAACCCGCTGAGCGTAAAAGCGTTCAGAATCAGCCGAAGCGCCAGAAGGAGGAGAGTGCGAAGACGAAGTCGTTGCGAGAAACGAAGGGCTGCGGACGACGAGCGGACACGCCAGGCGACAACTTCGAGCAGAACAAGCTGCGCGGAACGAAACAGTGTTACAAGGATGAGCTATATGCGTCACGACTTGGGCGGACGACGGTGCTAAGCGGGGTATGCGTAGGGACATATAGGCTATGGACACGGGCTCTCCTCCGGCGTCAAGTCCTGAGGAGACGATCTCAACCTTCATTCGTCGTCAGAGTCCCCTTCGTCGTTGCGGCGTGAGGAGCGGATCGAACCGTTTGCGCCGTAGAGCGAAGGCGCATGAGGAGGTCCCGAGATGACGCCGGCGCTGTAGGCGTGGAAAGCGGGGTCAGTCGCAGACTAGCGAACTCCGAATCCGAGCAACGCACCCTGCAAGGAACTCTTCGATCTCCTTCCGGCCCCGGTCTCCATTCCTAATCTCGCCGCTCGGCAACTCGAGGTCGAACCGGACCCACGTCGCCTCGAGGTCGCCCTTGCGATAGATGAGAACGGTAGGAAGGGTACTGGCATCGATGTCGGATGACATGAAGTCGAGTTCTGAGGCGACGCAGCGGATGAACTTGGTCGAGGGATAGAGGCGGGCGAGGTGCGCGAGGTGTGTGTTCAGCAGTTCGCAGAATTGAATGCGCTGTAAAAGTGATCATCGGACATGTCTTTTTGAGCGCGGAGCGGTGAGAGAACGCACCCGCTCATAGAGGTGCACAACTACCGCGACGACCTCATCCTCCTCCTCAACCGCGTTCACGTAGCCTTCGACTCCCACTTCCCGCAAGTGCCCGAAGATCCGGTTGCCAAAAGCCTCACTCCCTCTCCGCTCGCCGCTGCCCTGCATCTGCAACTCCTGCAACCTCTTCCGCCGCAACTCCGCCAACTCGTCGTCCTCCTCTTCCTCCCTCTTGTCGAGCGAGACAACCACCTTCGCCCGCACTTTTTCCGCTAGCTCCTTCACACCTTCGTTGCCATTCTGCATCGCCCGCTGCGCCTCCTTGTAGTCCGCCCTGACGCCTTTGACGCCCGTGTTCCGACTCTGCCCTCTCTTTCCACCTCCGGGCGGACGCGACGGCGTCTCACCTCCATTTGGGGGGTCCGGGTCGAATGCTGTAAAGCTTGAACCGTCGCCGCCGTCGTCGCTTCCTCGTGTGGGGGAGGAGGACCGAGAGCGAGGAGTGGGAGAGGCGCGCAAGGTAGCTGCTGCGTCGGCATGGCGTTGCAAGGCAGGGTGGCTCCCGTCGAGGAATAGATGCTCCATCTTGTCGGTGCTCATGGTTCTTGTTCACGCCTGTCTGGTGAGTCACAGGCGGGTTGTCGTCGAGGCGAGTGTACGACTGATGAAAGTCGAGAGAAAGGGAGCGGAGGCGGTTCAAGCTGCGCCGTGTATCGGCAATCGTCCAAGGCAGTTCCAGCGGTCACACAATCGCAACAGCGGCCAATATGAGCGTGACAGCGAGGTGTAGGAGAGCGAAAGTCGCGGACTCGCTCGGTTCGCCTCCTTCACGGCGAACTTACCGCTGCCATCGCGCTTGACGGGCTCCTTTGCGCCGCAACCCTGCTATCTGGATTCTAGCTTATCTACCGAGCTTGTTTGTCCGCCTGCCTCGTCGCCCTCGCCGCCATTCATCCCACCCCCGCATCCTACCCACACACCGCGCTTGCCGCCCTTCGTAAGCTCCATATCGACGGTTCGAAGCTCGCTTGACGGTTCAACGACTCTCCAACCGCGGCGGCGCTCGGTCAAAGCCATTCAACGCCGCCCGCCATGTCCTCGACGCGCTTCCCCTACTCGTCGTCCACCTCAACCACCGGCTCCATCGCCCTCGAACAAGCGAATGCCGACCTTACAATCTTGCAACAATCCCTCGCGAGGTCTTCCAGGATCAGCGACCGGATGGGTACGGTGTTGGGCGAGTTGGACGACCGGTTGGCGAGGTTGGAGAAGAGCTTGGTGCCTATCTACAGGGAGACGGGCAAGCTGACGAGGGTCTCAAAGAGTACGCTTCCTTTGCTGCGATACCTCCCACTGCAGAAGGGTTGCAGCGGGTTTGGCTGACTTTAGCTTATTTGCCGCAGACCTTGAATCGACGATGCGGTCAATAGACGGCTTGCTAGGACACCACGACCTCGTCGAACGAGAGGAAGGGCTGATCAAAGCAGGGCGAGGCAGACTTTCTTCCGCTCGGCCGTTCGGAGGCGTTATCGCTCCGATACTGACTTGAGCCGTCCTCAACAACGGTGCAGACCAAAGCAGGACGACCTCAAACCATACCTCGCCGCCATCGACCGCCTCGTCTCAGCCTCAGAGGCTTTACGGAAGACGGATGCGAAGGGTCAGAGCGCAACGCTCGCCCAGATGGTGCGTTACGCGACGCTTGCGTCGTGCACCTCGACTTCGAGGCGTATGCGATACTTAATGACGGCCTTCGAGCTCGCAGGGCGCCCTCATCGACTCGGGAGCCCGACAGTTGATTGGCATCTTCACGAAGTGGGTCAAGGAGACTAGTCCGTCGATGGACGTTGGCAAGCTTTACGACCAGGGTGCGATCCACCGCTTTGGGCGATCGTATCATCAGGACAAGAAAGGCTCATCACGCTTTTGACTATGCAGGCAAGCCCTTCCTGACGCTCACTCCCTTCTTCCTCGAGAACGCCCTTCCTCTCATCGCCTACCTACGCGCCCTCCCCGACCCGCAAAACACCTCCTCCATCTCTTCTACCCTCCTTTCATCTTACACGTCCCTTCGCTCGGCCTACATTGAGGAGAGCTTGCGGAACTGCACGAAGGAAGTTTTGGTGGACGCGACGCCAGAGATGGTGTCGTTCACGCCAAAGATTGGAACAGACACAGACCGCGCGAACGGAGCAGGCGCATCTGCGAGAGGTGCCACGGACCGGAAAAGTCTCGGCCGGGTGTTGGATGTTTTGCTGGCGTTGGCAAAGGTGCGCTTCCCTTCAGACCCTACGCCCGCTTTCGCTTACACCTTGCTTGACAGTCGGAGCACGCTCTCCTCGGCACCGTCTTCGCTTCCCTTCCTACCTCGCAGCGAAGAACCCTCTATTCTTCCCTTCTCGGTCCCTCTCTCGGCCTTCTCACGAACACCGGCCAATCGCTCAACTCGCTCATCAAGAAATCCACGCACTACGCCTTAGTCCCTATCGCCTTCGCGACTTATCAGGAGCTTCAGGAGCGGGAAGAAGAGTTCGAGGAGTGGGCGCGGACGAAGGCGGGGAGGAAGGAGAATGAGGTCGGAGACTTGACGCATGCGTTCCGAGGGACATGCTTGACGAGTCTGCCGGGTATTATTGAGGAAACCAAGGTGCGTGTCAATCCGTTTCGCATCGTCGCGAGCTTTGTGCGAATCTCGGGCCTTGCTGAGTGTTCAGTCCAATGCGCGCAGTCGTGGGGCAACAAGGCGCCTGTCGGTACAGACGCGCTTTCAGCCGCAGTCAGCCCTGTCACGATCAATGTGAGTTGGCTGATCTCGCCGACTCTCCCTTTCCAGTCCGCTGACTTCGCTTCGATCAGGTGGTCAACTTCATGCGACAGCTAACGGACTCGCAAGCTACGGCGGAAGCGTTCCTCGGCGTACTCGGCGCGGGCAACTGGGGAGGTTCGAGCAAGACCAGCGCCGCAACAGGCGGCGACGAGGATGGACTGCTGTCTCGATACCTTAGTGAGTTCCGCTCGACGACATCGAAAGATGCAGCGTAGCTACACGCTTCGCTCTTTGGCTTTCTTCGCGCAATCTGTGAGGACTTACATTCCTTTGTACCCCAGACGACGTGCTCTCCGTCCTCCTCAGGTCGCTCGACTCTCGCTCTCGCAGCCTCCGCGGTCGGTCCGGCACAGGTGCCATCTTCCTCCTCAACAATGTTTCCTTCGTCCGGCACGCAGTCCTCTCGACCGCCGTCATCGACGTTCTCGGCGAAGCAGCCGAAGACAGCCTCAACAAGCGGATGCGAACGACCAAGGCGTCGTACCTCGAGATCTGGTCGCCTCTCGTCTCGGCACTGCTCGACGCCGGCTTTGCGGAGCAGTCTGGCGCGGCAGGCGCACTCAAAGCTGGTCTTGGAGCTGTTACGGGCGGTGGCGGGACAGAGCGGCGCGAGACGAAGGACCGGTTCGTCAGGTTCCATGAGGCATTGGAGGAAGTCGAACAGCTTCACCAGCAAGCCAAGCTTGACGACGGCGATGTTGAGCTCAAGGAGCGGCTGCGGGATGAAGTCGACCGTATGGTCGCACCGACGTACGCCAAGTTCGTGCAACGGCATCGCAAGGACAACTGTGCGTCGCTTTCACTGCGCAGGTTCGAGCCCCGCCCACTGTCCGTCTCGCAGACTCGACCAAATACGTCCGGCTGGATGCAGACGGGCTGGAAGCCAAGATCCGCACGATCTTCGAGTAGCGGCGGACCGTATCCGCAACGCAGAGCTTGTCATCTAGTGCCAGCTAGTCATGTCATCAGAACTACGAGGTCCTCGTGTTCCGCTAGTCGTGCGAGGTCGAGAGCCGTGTTGCTGTCTTCATCCTGCGCGGCGGAAATGTCAGCCAAGTGACGTGCTCGAGATCATCGAGGAGTCGAACCTGTATAGATCGGTCTGCTCCCGCA
This sequence comes from Rhodotorula sp. S30-09, assembly GCA_023628235.1. Classification (NCBI taxonomy): domain Eukaryota; kingdom Fungi; phylum Basidiomycota; class Microbotryomycetes; order Sporidiobolales; family Sporidiobolaceae; genus Rhodotorula; species Rhodotorula sp. S30-09. The sequence continues at coordinate 15,293 of JAMALD010000045.1, read as the reverse complement.
TCGAGCAACGCCTTCACCGCGGCGGAATTACCTGGACACGCATCCCGGTGTTAGTCTGCTTCTCGTGCTGGAGATTGCAGCGTGACGCACCTCGATCTACTGCGAGGTGCAACGCAGTGTACCCATAGCTATCCCGCTCGTTCACGCCGTCTCGTGCCGCCTTATCCTGAAGGAACGCCTCTAGTGCATTAGCGTCGCCTGCGATTGCGAGCTCGTGTAGTCGTGAGGGAGGTCTGCGGTGATACCAAGGTCAGCAGCGAGCGTAATAGCATTGAGGAAGCCATGTACGCACGCCTCGTCGACAAAGTCCGTTCCCATTGTGCTGACCGAGACCGTCTGCTCCTGCTTCTCCTTCTTTGGCATGTCCTGCGTATCCCTTTCGCCCGCATTGTATCCGAGTTTCCGCGCCTCCTCGACATACTCTTTCTGCGCGCGCCGCTTGCCAGCCCCCCTTTGGAACTGTTCGTCCCGCCCTAGCTTGTCCCAGGCATCCCACTTTGCCCGCCCAGTCCAGTCCAGCAAGCCTGGCCGAGACGTTGTTGGTCTAGAGGAGACTGTCGCGATCTTGTAGAGGGCGTAGAGCTGCGATGCGAGGAACAAAAGAGGGGTCAGCGAGCGAGACGGTAGGTCTGGCGAATGAGAGCGCACCTTGAGCTTCGTCTCGTTACTCGAAGTCACGGTGGAGGACCCTAAAAAAGCGACTGCCTGCTCGAAAGAGCCCTCCATAGTTGAGGAAAGGAGGAGATGAGGGTGATTTTAGGGCGAGCGAGGTTGATGAGAGAGCGACGACGGCGCCGTTTCTCGAGCCGAGAAGAGACGAGGAGCTTCCCAGAATGGATCTTGCAGACTAAAAACCGTCCGCGAGCCGAGCGAAGCAAGTGCGGACGCCAGGAAGAGCGATCTTCGCCTGGTCGACACCTGCCTCCACGCGACTCACTAAGGTTACTTTATGTGTGTACAATAAGCAGGACATTACAAGCAACTGGCCGCGTGGCCCAATGGCAAGGCGTCTGACTACGATTCAGTCGTTCATCAGGAGATCGTGGGTTCGAGCCCCATCGTGGTCAATTACCTTTTGCTGCCGCTCGCCATGAGAAGCAGAAAGAAGGGAAACTCTTTTCTTCTTGCCATCCCGCGGAGCTCGCCAAGAGCTCGAAATGTCGCACCTGGGCAGAGCGAGGTAGCCAAGGAGCATGTTCCTTTCGTCCTGCCTTCGCGCTTCCTTGTTCTCAGCATTCACCGCGCGCACCACCGGCGCAATGCAACACCTGCGCAATCTGCTTTTGACGCTGGGGTCTGTCTGCCGATCATTTGCACCCGACGGGTCGAGCGGGACGGGCTGAGGGACTTCCCCGCCAACGCAGGTTGTCCTCCGCCGCGACAACGTCTCCTGCGAGGTTGGAATGGACATTGGGCGTCACTAAGCGATGTTGCGTAGCGTTCGAGCGGCTGGACGTGCCTCTCGCTCGAGAAGCGGGGCAAGGAAACCGTCTGGTCCTCCCACGTTCGCCATTTCGCAGCTCTGTCCCTTGTCTCGACATCGACAAGTTTGCCCTGATCTATCTTCCATTTGCCGACCGAGCTTAGCAGCTTGTGGAGACCCAAAGACGAGCCTTTGCCGTGCATCCACCGCCAACGGGAAGTTAGACAAGGCATAGGCTTTGCGACAGTCTTCAAGCGTCTGAACATCTTCTCAATGCGCTCACTGCACAGTGCATTGCAGAAGTGTAGACCGCCAAGCGCTCCAGACGCCAGCCGCAGAGAGCGCGACATTGCGAACGTTGTGCAAAGCCCGCCTCAATCTGCCGCCCGCCCTAAAGGCAGCTATCGCTCGCGCTTCCCTCCTGGCGATACCAGCGCGAAGCAAAGCTGAACAGCCGGGGGCGAACGCGAAGAGACTGCGAGCGAACGTGGGAGTTGCTGTGAGGTGGAAAGACGAAGGGGGAACTGCCAAGGTGCACAACAGCGGAAGGAGAGGGAGGAACGGGAAGATAGACAAGGGAGAAAACATCGTCCGTTTAAAAGAGCCTGCCCGCGCCAACAAGGATGCCACCCGCGACCGCCGCGAGTGCAGCAAAGACCTCGGGTCCAGGCGCGCCATACGTCCGCATGCCCGCACTCTTCGTCGCTGACGCTCCTGCCGTTCCCACGGCCGTGCTCCTGACCATGCTCGTGTCGACGGTGCCGATCTTCGTGTACGGCGCGCGGGTGTTGGAGGAGAGGACTTCGCCGCTGTTCGAGGGTAAGAAGGTCAGCAAGACGGCCTCTTCTGCTCAGGGCAAGGGGCGACGCACTGATTGCCCGACTTAAAGATGACAGAGGACGTCGCGGCGACGGGCGAGTTGGTGTCTGCGACGGTCGCGGTGGTGGGGAAGGCGCCGACCAAGCCGGTCGCCGTGTCGGCGGCGGAGTTTGCGAGAATCGAGTTGTACGGTGCGGCGGCGGTCGATATAGCCTGCAGTAGGGATGACGGCGCTGATTCGCCCTCATAAGAGTCTGCAGGCGGGCAACGTGGGCTGTCAGTCGTGCGGAGGACCAATTTGGCGGTGAGCGCGTCGGCGACCAAGGCGAGACGCACAGATGAGCGGTGGCATGGGCGCGGCGGTCTGCGCGCGTGCGACAGCGGCACAGAGAGCGAGTGCGAGTACAAACAGCAGCCGCATCGTGTCCGTCGTGAGCGTGGCGAGGGAAAGAGGACGAAGAGCGGCTCCGCAAGGTGGCCGATCAAATTGAAGGGCTCCGCAGAATGATTACACAGGGGGCTTGACGCTGGAACACAGCACTTGCACTCTACGAATGCGACGACGCGCCGCCAAAGAACCGCGTCCCCAGACGGGCGCCCAGTCGCGCAAACGCCCGCTCCTCCTTCCCGCCGCCGTCCCGCCCACCGAGGATGGGCGTGCCGACCCTAATCCCCTCTCGACTGCCTCCACCGCTCTGCAGCATCGGTATCGACGCCGCACCGCCAAAGCCGAAGAGACCGAGGTTGCTGCCGGCCGTCGTAGGCGAGGCGAGACCCGAAGCCGAAGGCGACGTGAGCGACTTGCCCGCCGGGTCCATGTCAAGCGCTGTGAGGAAGGATGAGTCCGACAGGCCGCTGGCTGTCGACGTCTTGGCGAGGAAGATGTCGAGCAGCTGGTTCTGCTCAGCTCGGCGGACGCCCTGGGAGGAGGCGGAAGGTCAGCTCGTCTCGCATTCAAGTCCAGTGAACGCTGCTCGCACCTTGAGGTCGAGGACCTTCTGGAAGTCGGAGAAGGACTGGCACGGGATGAGGAGGAGGTAGTGCTTGACGAAGTCGTCGGGCGGGTCTTCAGGGCTCATGAGGATCTTGAGCAAGGTGTCGATGTTCTGGACGTTGCGGGTCACGTAGCGCGAGTAGCTGCATGAAAGGCTGGTCAGCAAGCTCAATACTGATGACAGCAGTCTAACGCACGAGGTTGGGATGGGTGCTGGATCGCCTGGCGCGAGGACAAGGTGCATGAGGCAGTTCTTAAGCGCCTGCAAGTCGAGGAGGATCTGCTCCGCGCCCATCTGCGAGAGAGGGCGGCACTTGACTATGGTCTGCGTAAACTTGGCGAGCACGAGGCTGCGGCATGAGAGTTGATGAACTTCGACGCCAGAAAAATCGAAGAAGATGTAACTCACCCGACGACCTTGTCGCACGTACTCCTGACGTACTTCTTCTGCTCGACGCCTTCCCGCACAGCGCCGACGACCGTATTGAGCGCCCTCGCCAACTCCGCGACATATGCACTCTCCGAGCTAACATACTCCGCCTCTTTCCACGGACTACGCGCCATCGTCGCAAAGCACGGCTCGACAGTGAACTCGAGCTCGCGGAGGATGGCGAGAAGTGCGGCGGAATTCGTGTTTTGGAACATCTCCTTCTCCGCTTCGAGCGAGACGCGATCTCGGAAGTCGGGATGGATGCGCTCGTGTAGTCGTTCTTCGAGCTAAGTGGAGGCGGATTCAACAAGAGTGGAGAGGCGAGAAGAGTTGGGCTCACCTGCGTCGCGGTCTCGAGGCAGTACTCGGCGGTGTTCAGGACGAGACAAGCGGTTTGCAGCTCCTGCATGTTTGGTCGGCCCTCGGACGACTTGCGATCGAACCTGCCGCAGCCCCGTCAGCAGAGAGCGACGCTGAACAGATGACGGCACGCACTTGATGAGTGATGCCGTCAACACGTCCTCCGCATACGTCTTGAGCCATTTCCGGTAAACCTTGCAAAGATCGAGCAGCGCTTGTCGAGTCGAAAGCTTGGCGCACCGTTCGAGGGCCTCGCGATAGAAATAGAAGAGCTCGGTCGACGAAGGAAGAACGGCCGAAGGGTTGTCGGTGGGAGAGATGGAGATGCGGGATGAGGTGAAGGTTCGGAACATCTCGGCGAGTGTCCTGCATGATCCAGCATCAGCTGCTTGAGGTTTCTCAATAGTGTAGAGACACACTTGTCTTGCGCGTCGACGAAGATGCCGAGGTACGGCTCGAAGACGGACGAGATCGGTGCTGTTGCGTCGGGTCCGCCGTAGCTGAGTTGCGAGAGCTTGAGGATGTCCTCGAACTGCACGAGAATCGTCGGGCAGGCTTCTCGAAAGAGTGAGTGAATCACGCTTACAGAGAGCGAGAACTTGCGAGCGGTCTCGCGCTCAAACTCGGCGGTCTGAGCGATGGATTCCAGCAAAAGGCCGACGTTGAGCGTTTGCGAGGACTTGCCCAGCACGCTCTTCAAGTCGTTTCTGCGCATGGAAGAAGTCAGTCAGCATCGCTTCGAAGCCAGGACGAGAGGAAGGCTCACTTGGTGACCTCGCTGAATCCGCCTGCCAGAACTGCACCGACCGCCCAACTTTCCGGAAAGATCGCGCTGTTCTCCTCCTCGTGCGTCCGCAGGATCCGTCGGAACCACGCAAAGCGTCGAGAAATGTTATCGAGCTGGCCTGCTTCGGATGTCGCGCCGAATATCCGTCGGTAGTCTCGCAGCATGAGAAGCGAGTACCACTTGAGCAGCGTGTTACTGTGAGCGGCAGATCAGCAAGGCTCGGTGTGGAGGATGGCGGACGCACTTTGCTTCATCGCCAAGAGCGTCGATGACGAGGCAAGCGTCGGCGAGTTGCGCGTCCTTGCCTGCTCGCGCAGTCTCGTTTGCGAAGCTGCGGAAGCGGCGCGTCAGCTGAATATCGTCGAGAGGAGAGTGGAAGACGCACGCCTCCTCGAACTCGCGCATGACCTGGCCCTTCAGCACATTCTGCACTTCCGCAACTCCTCGACTGACTGCCGCGACCCGTTCGACGCTCGAGAACGTCTTGAAGAACGACGAGAGCTCCTTGACCGCTCCGAGCGCTTGCGCTGTCTCGCGATATCGTCGAGACTTGGCGAGTCGAGTGAGCTGGTCGAAGGCATTGACTGCGTGAGGACAGGTGAGCGTTTAACAGAAGGCCGAAGTCGTCCGACGCACCGAGCATCTGGAAGCGCTTCAATGCATTCATGCTAGCCACGAGATTTCGCTTGGCGAGGTCCAGCGACTGTATGTCCCGTGTAATGTCGCGAACGACCACCTCGCTCTCCGTCGCCGCGTCTCGAATCGCCGTCACCTGCGCCAGCAGATCCTGCGGGCGTATAGACGGTCAGATGATCTCCATGAAGCGATGAGTAAGAGGCGATTCACGCCAATGAGCTCCTGCATCTCGCCCATGCCCCTCGGATCCTGATCCCGCTCGAGCAATGCCACAAGCGCCTCGACCTCCTCGCGAATCGCCTGAATTTTGATGCGCAGGAGCAGACCAACTACCGGCGCATGTGCCAGACTCGCTTCTGCGCGCAGGAAACCAGAGTTGGCTCAGTCCGCCTCCCCACTTCACGTTGCGAGCGATGAGGACGAGGAGCGGTGAACGCACCGTCTGGCAGCAGCTCGTTCAGCACGTCCTCGACCTGTACACCACCGTTACCATCTCCGCCATTCGCAGCCTCGCTCAGCACAAAGGCGTCGAGAGTGTCGCGCTCCTTCTCTGGGCCATCGCCGGCGGCTCGCTTCGTCAAGAGCGTCAAAAGCAGCTCCTGCGGCAGGTCTGGTAGCGGATCGCCAGAGCTCGACGGCGGCAAGGCAATGGACGGAGCCGCCATCGCGGCGAGAGCAGCGAGGTGTTCGCGGACAAGCCTTCGACGAGGCGACGAGTCCGCTTGGCTGGTCCGTCTTCGCTAAATCCTCTCGAACGACCCTCACACAAACGAGGACTGAGATGAAGAAGCCTGCGTTGCGTTTTGAGATGATTGGTATCGACAACCGAGAGAGAAAAGAATGAGTGCTGCTCCGTCCATCCGACCAGTACTGCCTTCTTGCGCGCCTCCTTCCTCTGCTCTTCCTCCTTATGCCTGCTCTCACTCCGCTTAGAAGAGGTCGCCCAGTGCTTCCATGCCGGGGGTCGACTCCTTGACCGCCATCTCGAAGTAGGCTGCGAAGAAGGCAGGATCAGCCAAGCCTTCGCAAATAATGCAGAGTTGGGTTCTTAACGCACAGTAGATGATGGTAACGCAGAGAAGGATGCCGGTTCCCGAGCCGAGAGCACCGACAAGGTCAGCGGTGACGGAGAGCAAGCCGATGACGGCACCACCAAAGACGGCAGCGGTCGGGATGATACGCTTGAGCTCCTTGTACATGCTGTCATCGCGTCGTCCGGCGAGGACCATTCCCTGGTCCTTGAGCTGCTTGGCGACGTCGCGCGGGCTCGAGCCGGAGATCTCGATCCAGGTCTTGGAGAAAAGCGCGCAGGCCGAGAGCATGAAGGCGATGTAGATGGCCGTGTGAATCGGGTCGGTGAGGACCTCACGAAGGGTACGGGGAGGCGACATATAGTAGGCGAGGCCGGACTTGGCGAAGAGCTGGGCCGAGTCCTCGAGGGGCTGCAGGCAAGAGGGTCATCAGTTTCCAGCCTGTCTCGTGTGAATTATGCGCAACTCACCTCCCAGACGCCGATGAGGCGAACGAGGAAGTTTTCGGGAAAGCGGTTGAAGAGCATCTGGGATACGATGAAGACGTTGGAGGTGAGGGCTGACTCAAGCATGATGCTGCGAGCGCTAGATCATCAGTTACACGAGAAAGCGCGAGGAAGAACGCAACGCACGGCATGTTCGAGGTATAGAAGAGCTTGACGGGGTAAGTGCCACGCTGGCCCTGGACGCGGCTGCTCCGAACGGGAATTTCGATGCGGAAGCCCTGGAGGTAAATGACAAGGGCGAAGATGGCGACGGTCGCAACGAGGTTCATGACGTTGGGAAGGCGCTCGCGGTAGAAGGCCTCCTTGAGCGCGCGCGACTTGTCGTTCCAGGTGAAGAGGAGGTGGAAGAGGGCGATGAGCGCGCCCTCGAACTCGGGTCCGCGGCCAGTGTTGACGGTCGTCGGGGAGAAGGCCTTCCAGACAATCGACTCGCAGATGTTGGTGGCGATGAAGAGGTTGATGCCCGAGCCGAGACCGTAGCCCTTCTGGAGGAGCTCGTCGAGGAGGATGACAATCAAGGCGGCAACAATGAGTTGAAGGATGAGGAGGAGGCAGACTCCTGCGCCGAGGTCGGAGGGCTGGCCGTAGAGACCGGTGAGGACATAGACGGTGGCCTGGCCGAACGAGATGAGGAGGGCGAGGACTGCGGTCGGTGGAGCAGAGGGGGCGAGAAGGCGCGTTGGGCGATTGGAAAGTGTCAGTGGCGTTATAGAAAAGTGGCGAGAGGGCATCAGCTCTTGTTCGACTGCCAGAACGAAGTGGAGGAAAGCTGAGGCGCACGCTTCTGGGCCCCACCGAACAAAGCGCGGTCCTCCTTGAGCGTAAAGTCGACTTCGATGAACCCAGCACCCTGGAGGAGCTGGATGATCATGCCGGATGTGATGATGGGGGTGATACCCAGCTCCATCAGGGTACCGCGGTTGGAGGCGAGGATGACACGCATCCAGTACAGCGGGTCTGCGCGGCGGCGATGTCAGAATTTTGGATACGATTCTCGTTGGTGTGTCGAGGTGCGCACCAGACGAGTCGGACGACACGATGCCGTAGAGGGGGATTTGCGAGCAGACAAGGAAGATGAGGAGGGTGATTGCCGTCCATCCGACCTGCGGGCGCGTTTGTGCGTAAGCATCTCTCCCCAACATCAACTCCATGCATCGCAGCGCACCTTGGTGTTGAAGGGGATCTGCGAGGAGAGCGAGTCGTGTCAGCGGGGGGGACGGAGTGATCGTGCCGTGTCGCAGCGGGCTCACCTTGCGGTCGGGTGCGGACACCTCTGGCAGGATCGGAAGGAATGGTCGGACGAGGTCGAGGGCGCGGAAGCTCATGCTGGGCGTGCTGAGCGGGGATGCAACGAGGAGGGGGAGTGGTCGACGCGGAGGACGCGCTGGAAGAGGGAGGGGAGAGAGTGGCCGCCGGGGTGGACTGGCTGGCTTTGCCTGACTGTAGCTCGACTGTGCAGCCTTCGAACTGTACCACACGCGGGAGCTCGAGCGGAGTGGGCACAGGCCAACCTCTGCTCCGCCCGCTCCGTCCTCGACGTGGACCGCGAGGAAATCCCAAGTCTCGCCATACACAGCAGACTGGACAGCTTTGCATACTGGAACAGCATTTGATCAGGTTCTACAGTCTCGGCCGCGCTTTCCGCTCTGCGTTGCCGTGATCCGCCAATCCATTCTCGCCTTTCGCAACAACCTTGGTCAGGTGCCGCCGTGCGGCCGAGTGCACATTCCCCCGCACGTCGCGGGACAACAGCGTCAACAGCAACGAGTAGACGGACGGGCGGCGGGAAAGGACGCGGTGGAAGGCGTGGTAGCCGAGCCTGGAGGCGTGCAAAGTCAGTGCGGTCGCGCATCTCCGCCTCAGCCGACTCACCAGACGACCCACAGCCGCTTGAGACCCAGCTCGACCTTGAGCGCATGCGCCTTGCGCGCGCGGGACTTGCTGACGACGGCTGCCCATTGAAAATTGACGACCTGCTGGATTACCTCTGCGTCGCCGTCCAACCAAGTCAGCGCCTTCAGCTGGATGATGGGGGAGTACGACGCACTGTAAAGGAAGTTCGTCTTGCGCCTTGGGTCTGTTCCCCATTCCTGCACGTACGCCTGAAACTTGAGCGCAACGACAAGCATCGAGCGGTAGATATTGGTGTAGACGGTCGAAAGCGAGTTGTGCGACGTGTCTGTGTACATGACGTGCGAGCGGACTTTGACGGCGCTGCGAAGGGCAGAGTCAGCGGAAGTTGCCGACGCGAACGGCGCGCGTACGTACCGGAACATGGCGTGCAGGAAGGCCTGTCCCGGCTTGCGGTGCCGCTGGATAGTAAGCTGATTGACGACGTCTGCGAGAGCGAGCGTCAGCGACGGGCTAGAAGCAGAGAGCTATAGAAGCGCACCTTTCCCCATGGCAGCAATCGTGCTGACCCGCACCTCGAGCGTCACGGGATTGATCGCAAGGCCGCACCATGGGAAGTCTGGGAGTGACCGTCAGCGACCGACGGTGACTTGATTAGATGCTCGACGCACCTTCGCCTTCAGGTAACGGGGGAACGACTTCTCCGTTCGCCAAGGCGACATCAAAGTTCGTGAGGCGCTTGTTCGGAGAGATGGCGCAGCCGTATTCGGGGAGGCCTGGGCAGAGAATGTCAGTGAGGCCGGCACAATCCAAGAGACGGAGACCCGCACCGTTGCTCATGGTCGAAAGGAAGCGGACGGCACTTTCCCGCTCGGTGGTAATAAAGAGGAAATCGTCGACGTAGCGCAGCAGCGCCTGCGCCACTGAAGGCTGTCAGTGGTGCTGTGCGGAGACGACAAGCAGTAGAAGGACCCACCGAGTTCTCGTCGTCCGTGAAAGACAGCTTCCGCCTCTCCATGTCGCCGTAGAACAGCGCGCACAACAAGCTCGACAGAATCGAGCCTTGCGGGATGCCCGTCTTCTGTCGATACAGGCGTCCGCTGACCTGTACGCAGCCTAATAGTTGACGCGCAGCGGAAGGAGCGGTATGCAGGGAACGCACCTTGACCAAGTTGGTCGTGATGTGCTCGCGCAGGAGGTGCATGAGACGGTCGCGGGTGACATTGGTGTAAGCAACCTGTTCGATAGGCTGTCAGCGGGCGAAAGAATAGGGCAACGAGTTCGGCGCACCTGATCCGATAGGACGACATTGTGCAGCTCCTGCGCAAGCTTCGATGCCAGCTCCTCGAAAGTGCCGAGGTCACCTGCGATGAGGAGTCAGCTGAGTTCCATCACGAACGGTTGAGGGGGACGTACCATCCGTGCACGCTTCCCGCTTGAAAGACTTGAAGGGCCGGCCGTTGATCGGCGTGACCTGGGAGTACTTCTGGATCCAGTATATCGCCTGCTTAACAGCGCGTCAGTAGACGTAAGGGGCACACAGGAGAAGCGACGCGCCTCGGTAAAGACGGCCTCAACGATCTGCAGCAGCTTGTCTTGCTGGATGGTGTCGTACGCCGCTCGCACGTCGACCTTGACGAAATAGAGCTTGGGGCTGCGAGCGATTCTGTCAGCGAATGCACTACGAGAGCGCGGGAAAGCGACTCACAGCTTGCCACCATGCTTCGCTAGAAGCCTGCGCTTGTACGTTCGAACCTTGGCGTAGATCTGCTGAGGGTCCGAGACGAGCGAGCCGACGAGGTACGGCTTGCGTTTCTTCTTGCGCGGTGGAGATGTTAGCCGGGACCATCGTTACCCGACTACGGGAGCGACGGACCTTTTCGAAGGTGAGGACGTCGAAAACGCTCTGGAGGATCTTGTTGATCGGCTGTCCGACTGTTTTCTGTCCGTTTGCCTGCGAGAAGTGACGTCAGCGGATCATGTATGAGCCGGGAACCGCGACGCACCTCGACCTTGAGCGGTCGTCTGGCGAGATTGACGATGGGCCGCACTCCCGTCTCTTTCGGCAGCAGCCGAACGTGCGAGTAACCAAGCTCGCGCTCGCGCTGAAGATTGAGGAGATGGTCCTGCGCAACGCGACATCAGCGAACGTCGGACGGCACGAGGTGGAAGTGGCCACCTTCGGGACCTTCTCGAAAACCGAATCGCCGAGCTGCGCGAGGAGCGGGGCGCAGAGGACATCCCAATCGTCTTGACGGAAGTAGAGCGGGCAGTTCTGGTGCGTTGCGGCGTCGGTGACGTAGAAGGCGGTCTGCGAGGAGAATCGTGACCATGCGATGGGTGAAAAGGAAGGAGCGACTTACTCGGACGAGGTCAATGACGAAGGAGTCGAAGAACCAGTACAGGAACTCGCTGAGCATCTCTCGCCGCTTATTGATGTCCGCTGCGGTAGGTCGCTGACGGCGCGAGGCGGGACTTGCTGGGGCGAGCCAGTCGCAATCGAGGATGGCAAAACCTTGGAGCAAGGCGTGAAGGGAGGTCGACTCGTAGCGCCGCAAGGCTAGGAAGGAGGAGATGTCTGCGCGAGGCGTCGCCAGCCCGAATTGATGGAACCGCTCCGGCTTGGGCGAGAAGCGGACTCACGCTTCTGCACCAGCTTGAAGTTCCGCTCGGATCCCCAGAACGCCTTCGGGATGACTTCTCGCACGACCTCCTGTACGTATCGGTTCACCTCGTGCAGCGGGCACGCGAACTCGGCGAGCTTCGGCTTGCTGTGCGCCTGCTCATTCGCCTGCGTCTGGCCGTGCGGGATGATGAGCGAGGTATGCGAGATGTCGACCGAGACGTCGCCGCGCGAGACTTGAGTGCGCATCTCGCCGCTGAGCTCCTGCGGGGAAGCCATGTAAGTCACGTAGAGCTGAAGCCGGCGGCGAACTTACGAGCACCGCGCTTCGCTCGTCCTGGCTGAGGCTCTTTCGGTTGACCTGTGCAAGGACCATCAGCTTCGCGCGGCCCAATTGAACAGCTGCTACGTACTTTCGATGGACAGCGCTTGTCCAGGAGTTTGCGAAAGTTGCAGCGCCTGCTGAGTAACGTGAGTCGCTCGAGGTGCGGAAGGATAACCTTGAGACGAGAGGGAGTTTTGCTTGGGCCAAATTTCTGTGAACAGCGACTTTGTTAGCTCAAGTCTCCATCGCAAGCGGGAGAAGCCTCACCTTGATCTCGAGCTCACGGTCGAGGTAGTCCGGTAAGACCTCGAGACTCGTCCGAGGCTTAGGGCTTGTAAACGCGTTGCGCAAGCCGAACTGGCGCGGGAAGATGTACTTGGCGAGGTGACGAGCCGGTGCTTGCGAGACGGCCTTGGATTGCTTGTCATCTAGCTGGTCTGTTTGAGCGGGCGGGAAGAGCGACGGCAGGCGAGTCAGGATGTCTGAAGGCGCAGTCGTCAGTGTGGCGTTATCTGGAGGCGGTAAGAGGACATACGCTTCGTCGGCAGACCATACGGGACGCGGCCACCCTTGACCTTCGCAAGCCGGTTGTGATACATGCGATGGCGGGAGAGGACGACCAGATTGGCCGAGTGCCTATGCGTAAAAACTCAGCTTCAGCACCACGTACGTATCGAACGATACGCACAGCGTCTCAAGCCGCCTCCGCTTCGCAGGTCGCTCGCTCAGCTCGGACGCTCCGAACATGCTTCCCGCTGACTGCGTGGCAGCGAGCGACCGCTTCGACGGCGATGTCGGAGCCAACAGGCGTTGCGAGCCGCCGCCGGATTGTCCGAGGTCTGGTGCCGAATGCGACGGTCCGGGAATTCGAGCTCGCTTCGTTGGAGAAAGAGAACCGGGAAGTTCGATGCGAAGGGGCTGCGGAAGGGACGGCGGAAGGGAGGGGACGAACTGAGTCGGATCTACCGACATTGGGGAGCCGCAGGCAATGCTGTTGTCTCGCTCCTCGTTCGCCTCATCCGTCGGCAAGGGCAACTTTCGTCGCCGTTTCCGCTTCCTTCGCTGATGAGCGGGCCGTCCACTCCGCGCTGTAGAGGGCGTGGCAGCGTCGCCGCCCAGAGGCCGAAGCTCGGCGACGGCAGTGCCGGAGACCTGCAGCAAGCAAGCGTTCGGCAGCACTCTGAAGACGGCGGTTGTCGGGGAGGCGAGCAAGTCGATGAGAGCGTCAGGGCCGAGGCTGTGCGAAAGACGTATGAGCAGATACGTTTCGAGCGAACGATCTTGCGCCGTACCGAGAGGCGAGTATTCCCCATTCAGGAGAAGTTACGAGCGATGCGGCGACGGTGTTCGGAAAGACCTGCGTGAAGGACGGTCCGAGATTGCTCCTGCTACGAGTGAGGTCCAGTCTCCTCTGCGTGGTCTGCGAGCGAGAGGAATCAGAGCTGCACCGCAAGTTAGCGGGAGGAGGGAACGCACGAGACGATAGCCGAGAGCAAGGGTGTTCTTCGGCGTCGCCCAGGCCATCCTGCCCGCCGCCCTGTCCCGCTGGTACTGTTTGGCATGAGCTGCAAAGATGCGCTGCTGAACCTGGTCGACAATCTGCTTGAGGCGAGGCGAAAGTCAGCGTTCACTCTTCTGCAACTCGAGAACGGACACGCACCTCCTCCATCGTGACCGCAGCATTCTGTACCGTCGACGGCAGCTCAGGTGTAATAACCAGCGCCGTGCTCGCGACGACCATTCCCCCCACAAGCGACTTGTATTCCTCCGAGTCGCATTCCATGACCAGCCGGAGGCCGTCTGGCACGATGTCCGTCAGCCCCACAACCGTTGTGTACAGCTGCCTCAGGTTCCGCCGCGTCACGTCCATCGAGGGTAGTCGAGTTGGATCCGCGTCCTCGTTGATGGAGAAGGGATCGACCGTCGCTGCGTCCGCCATGCCGAGCGTCGGGGCGGTCTTAGCGAGCAATCGAGATACAGCGTGTCAATCTAGCGAGGGAAGCGAGCCATTTCGAGCGGGTCCAGCGGGAAGTGCTCTTCGGGAGATGTCAAGAGTGCTGTGAGCATCCTCCACCTCGGCACCTCCTGCTGAACTACCTCTGCGAGGCACGCGTTGTGCTTTTGGGATTCTCAGGAACACAACCACCACGCCCGCACCGTCCTCAGCCGTCTCCTCTCTCTCCCACATCTTCATCGCCTCTCGCAACTTCAAGCATGTCGTCCAGCAAGGTGGGCGCGTACGGAGCGAATTCAAAGGTGCGTGTGCCTCCACCAAGCCTGCTGCTAGCGCCTAAGCCATGCTGATAGTCACTTGCATCTCTCGCAGTCCGACACCAACTTCCGAGTGCGCCGCCATTTCATCAAGCCTTGTCTCCCTCGGGGACTGACCCTGCTGACCCCGTCTCTCCTCCCTCACAGCGAACATGGGACCAGAAGGAATACGAAGAGAAGGCGCGGGAGAAGGTGCGCGATTCGCTCGCTCACCGTAAGTCGCCGGGCTGACGAGCTGGTTCATCCTTTGCAGGATAAGGAGGCTCACGAGGCGGCGTTGGCTGCTGAGGAAGCTGCGAAGAAGGGTGAGCACGCTTTCTTGCGTCGTCTCAGTGGTCGTGCTGACCAGTCCCGCGACAGGCAAGCGACCACCTCGCAAGAAGGAAGACCTCCCAAAGGCGACAGAGTTCATGAAGGCGCGCGACATCCCGCTAAACCTCGACAAGAACCTGAACAAGACGATTGTCATCGACGCGAGTGCTGGGTCGGGCCAGAAGCAGCCGGGTTTCTATTGCGACGTGTGCAAGCGGACGTGCAAGGATAGCGCGCGGTATCTGGATCACATCAACGGTCGAAGTCGTGCGCACTCGCTTTCCCTCTTCCTAGACTGTCCTCAGGCTGACTAGGTCGTACTGCCTGTCATCCTTCCCTCCCTCCGCCCCCTCCCGCTCGTCTTCTCGATACCCAGACTTGCGACGACTCGGCCAGACGACCAAAGTTGTCAGCTCCACTCTCAACGACGTCCGGCAAAAGATCGCTGAGCTACGCGCCAAATCTGCCGCTGCTGCACAAGCGAAACAATACGACTTCGAGCAGCGGATCAAGGATATCAAGGCGCTCGAGGCAGCGAGCAAGGCGGAACAGCGGGAGGCGAAGAAGAGGAAGAAGGAGGAGGAGAGGCAAAAGGCGGAGGAGGAGAGGACGGCGGGCGCGGATGAGGATATGATGGCGGTGATGGGGTTCGGGTCGTTTGGCGGAGGAGCGAAGGGGTGACGGCGGCGGTGCAGTGTCGTACGGCGTTCGCACAGCGGGTCTTTCGCAGCGAAGAGTACGAGCAAAGCGAATGAGAGCGCGCTCGAGCAGGACCTGTAACAGGCTTCCGCTGGATCGAGGATCGAGCAGCGGGCGGCAGCGGCTTCGCGTCCACCAGCAACAGCAGGGAGCACCGAGCAGGGACGCGCAGCAAAGCAACGGCAGCTCTCTCTCGCGGATAGACGACGACGAAGTGTGGGGACAA